>SJYC01016660.1:0-77209 GCA_006408675.1 Madoqua kirkii | reverse complement strand
AGAAACGCTTTCTACTTTCTGTTTTCATGCTTTTGGATTGTAGCGCTGTAAACATTCCTCCCAGTTTACCATTTGTCTTCTGGTGTCACTTACTGTGTATATTATAGCATGCAGAAGTTTGTGGGTATTTGTTTAATTTTTATGGAGTCAAATCTACTGGTCTTTTCCATGGTGGAAATCTTTTTCACTCTCCCTGAATTACTCCTTGGAAGAAAAGTTATGACCAACCTAGATAGTATATTCAAAAGCAGAGACATCACTTTGCCAACTAAGGTCTGTCTAGTTAAGGCTATGGTTTTTCCTGTAGTCATGTATGGATGTGAGAGTTGGACTGTGAAGAAGGCTGAGCACCGAAGAATTGATGCTTTTGAACTGTGGTGTTGGAGAAGACTCTTGAGAGTCCCTTGGACTGCAAGGAGATCCAACCAGTCCATTCTGAAGACCAACCCTGGGATTTCTTTGGAAGGAATGATGCTAAAGCTGAAACTCCAGTACTTTGGCCACCTCATGCGAAGAGCTGACTCATTGGAAAAGACTCTGATGCTGGGAGGGATTGTGGGCAGGAGGAGAAGGGGATGACCGAGGATGAGATGGCTGGATGGCATCACAGACTCGGTGGACGTGAGTCTGAGTGAACTACGGGAGTTGGTGATGGGACAGGGAGGCCTGGCGTGCTGCGATTCATGGGGTCGCAAAGAGTCAGACACGACTGAGCGACTGAACTGAACTGAACTGAATTGTAACCAAGAGGAAAAATCATGTCTGTTTTTTGTGTTCTTGTAAAACCTCCAAATATTAACATGTCCCCCCACAGCATATTTGAATAGGCAGGACTATAATCTTCAGAAAACAATGCTGAAAGTAAATGTAGTTGTGACTCCCTGTACACGTGGGGTGAGCACACGGCCCCTCTGTCTTTCTGAGATGTGTAACTTCATCTCCAGGAAAGCTTTGAGATGAAACCCAGTTAAGCCTTTCCATTCAAAGTTCATTTTCCAAAAGATGCTTATTTCTTTCTCAATATTTTGCATATTTTTCCTGATGTCTATGGCCTTAAAACCTGTGTATTTCTTTTTCCTAAATCCATTCATGTATCTCTGTTATTACAGTATATTTTTTTTGTTCAGTAAATGATTCCTTACTATCTAGTGAGTAAATCTTTTTTTTTTTTTTTTGTCCTTTGGGAGAAAATGCTGAAGAAAAGGTCATTAAATGAGCATTGCCGTTGATCTAATTAGTGCTTGTCTGTAACTGCATGTCATTGTCGGGTCCTGGGGAGCATGTTTGCATTTCTTCCATTTCTTATCAGAAAATGTTCTTCCAGGGGTGGGGAGTGGACACCCAGCTTCTCAAGGTTCTTTATCATTCTCTCCTATCTGCCTCCTGTATTTTGGCTAAAACAAGTGTTTTGAGCTTCTGTAGGGATTCAAAGATGATGAGACTGATATTCATCAATTTGAATGCCATATCAGTGAGTTGAATATCCTTTCAAACCTATTAACATGTGTTCTTTACTTTAATATAAAACAATGTTTTCATTCATGCTAGGTGGTAGCTATTTGGGTACCATAATTGTGATGGCTGTTCTGAATGTAGGATGGATGTGGGTGACTCAGATCTCCTCTGGATTTTAAGGGCACACCCTCCTCTTAATGCTGAGCTTCTGATGTTTCTGATTTTGCTGTGTCTCAGCCTTGACCACTGAATTTTATTTTTTTAATATTTATTTATGTATTTGACTACACCGTGTCTTAGTTGTGGTGCATGAGATCTTCGATCTCCATTGAGGCATGTGAAATCTTTAGTTGCGGCTTGCAAGCTCTTAGTTGTGGCATGTGGGATCTAGTTCCCTGATCAGGGATTGAACCTGTGCCCCCTGCATTGGGAGCGTGGAGTATTAGCCGTTGGACCACAAGGGAAGTCCCTGAATTTTATTATTAGAATTGAGTTGAAACTTTAGATAAAAATTAATCATGAGATACAGTCTGGACAGGCAGTTATCCTTGAAAATAATCAAAAGTGACTTGGTGATGGTGACATTCCATGGCATTTACAGAAGATGACATAAGAGTACAAATGTGTCTGCCAGACCCAGCCCTGAAGATGCTTGGGGAAGGCCAACAGTTTTTAAGCAAAAACAGTCAGATGGGCCATGTGCTCTTTATGAAGTGCAATTTGATATATTCCAAACCTTTCTTCAAACATGACATTCATGGGAGAACAGATATCACTCAGAATTCTCCATATAAGCCCATTTCCCCTGCCACCTCCTCCAGGGAGTCCTCCTAGCTCTTCACAGCCTGACATGATTCTTACTGGACCTTCTGCTGTGACTACCACACAATTTGTGAGGGTAACAGTCAAGTTGGGGAATTCAAACACTCTTCAGTTCTTTTTGCTGGTTGAGATCACACCATTGGGAGCAAGAGCTGTACCCAAGATACTTGGAAAGAACTAAACTCTGAATGTCCTTTTATGTACCTTCAAAGTCCTTATGTCATCTTATTGTTTGAACTCCACCTAAATCCTTCTGATCTCCAGGTCCCTCTTCCAAAGAAGAAGGAGCGAGACTCCATGGCGCCAGTCCTGACTTACCATTTACATCCAAAACAAATGCCTTCTTTTCTTGAGTTTGCCTTAGTTAAGGGCCTCGTGAACCAGAAAAGAGCAGGTAGCAGCCACTTAAAAAATTGTCTTATTTAGATGTTGATTGTGCTGGGTTTCAGTTGCAGCCTGCAGGATCTTTAGCTGCAACACACATACTCTTATTTGGAGCATGTGGGATCTAGTTCCTTGACCAGGGATCAAATCTGGGCCCCCTGCATTGGGAGCCACTGGCCCACCAGGGAAGTCCCAGGGAACCATGCAGTTTAGACATAGCCAAATCCTTCTTATTTGACTGAGGCCTGAGTTCTTTCTTCTACAATTTTGGGCATTTCAAGAAAGTAATCATCAAATACCTCTTCCCTCCTAATCTCATTTGCATCTTCTTAAATCTTACCAATCAAGGCGTGTCCTCCTAAATCCAGGACTCAGCAGAAATTCCATTTCTGTAAAACTTACAGACAAAACTGACCCCCATGCTTATTACCATATAATTTGCTATTGTAAAGCTCCTGATGAAATAAATGCATTTTAAGTAAGCTTTCCTGAATTGAATACATTTGTCTCCTTAAAGCAAATGAACTGCCCTTTCATCTCCCATACCTTCCCCTGGTTTTAGGATCTTCAGGAGTTAATCTTCTTGCACACCATCTTGCCTGGATGATCTCCTGCGAACACTGAGGTTGTTATTAAACCATGTCCTCTTCACATTTGTATTCTTGGCTGAAGGCATGGTACCACCCATAGCAGAAGTCCGGAGAACAGTTTTACCACTCACTAGAGCCAGCGGGTCTTGTAGGGTCACACCAGCTTGTCCATCCCTCATCAACTGTGGACTTAGCACAGGTCCTGTGCCCTGACAGTCACCTTCTGAGATCTGCACTTGAGATAAGGCTCCCAAATTATGGAAGAAAAACTCTGTCTCCTGGCTCCAGTAATGAAGTTTCTTTTTATTTTTGTCATCAAAGCAGATTTCTTGGCTCTTTTTTTATTTGACTTTTCATGATATCCTTTTCCTGTGTCAGCCTGCTAATTAATATGCCAGATACCCTCTGTTGTTTTCCTCAGACTTTTTGAAAATTCAATCACATTGGATGGCATAGCACTGCTTTCCTTTTTATACTTTCTCAACCAAGTGCAAATTAAGATGCTGCAACAGGCCTTGAGAAAAATCTCTGCTCCAAGACGCACTCTTTTCTTTGTGTGTCTGTTGAGTCACCCTGACTCCCCCAAACACCGTCAGTCATAATGATACTAGGTCCTTACTGTTTATTATGTACCAGGTATGCCTCTAGGTTCCTCCTTGCAGGGATTAACTCATTCAATTCTAAGAGACCCACTGATGTCGGTACTGCTCTTTTTTTTAATTTTATTTATGTTATTTTATTGTTTATTTTTGGCTCTGCTGGGTCTTCATTGCTGCCCTCTAGTTGTGATGTGTGGGCTTCTCATTGCACTGGCTTCTCTTGTTGCAAATCATAGGCGCTAAGCACACGGGCTCATTAATTGTGGGGCATGGGCTTAGTCTAAGACCCACAGGTTTGGGATCTTCCCGGATCAGGGATTGAGCCCATGTCCACGCCTGTAATGGCAGGCAGATTCTTAACCACTGGATCACCAGGGATGTTCCTGGACTGCTCTTATGCCCATTTCACAGATGGATGAAAGCATGCAGGCGCCAAGTGATTCAATTGAGACACTGAGCTGGAATTAGATTCTAGATAGATGGGCTGCAGAGTCTGTGCCCGCAACCTGAAAACAGAGTTAAGGCTGTTGGTCAGTTCAATATGTAGAAAGATCTTTGGAAAATGCAAATGCAAGAATGTGCACTCGTAAAAATATGAAATTGAGAAGTCTTAACTGAAATAGGAAAAGTCATCTGAAAATGAATTATTTATTACGCACAAAGCCACTGCCTTTTCTTTTCAGCCCACCGTGCTACCTTTGATGCTCGCTAATGAGCTGTCCTCTCCAGAGGTGATTTATAATGAGACAGTGGCGGCTGCACCTTGGTGCTTTTAAAGGTACATGGTGCAAAACAAATCGGAAGACTTACTGCTGTTGTTGTTTAGTCGTGTGGTTATTACAGCCCCAGAGACTGTACAACTGGTTGTTCTCAGTAAATGCTCATGATGTAGCTCATTTTGCAGGTACCCCAGAAAGGCAGTCCATTGAAGAAGCATTTACTGAGTTTCCTACTATGTGCCAGGCACTGGCCTTTGTGAGAAGGGGATAACAGAGCATGCATCACACTTATGGGAGGTGGCTGGTAAAAAATGTACCATATGATCCAGCAGTTCTGGGCATCCATCCAAACAAAACTGCAATTTGAAAAAACATTTTATAATGAGACAGTGGCGGCTGCACCTTGGTGCTTTTAAAGGTACATGGTGCAAAACAAATCGGAAGACTTACTGCTGTTGTTGTTTAGTCGTGTGGTTATTACAGCCCCAGAGACTGTACAACTGGTTGTTCTCAGTAAATGCTCATGATGTAGCTCATTTTGCAGGTACCCCAGAAAGGCAGTCCATTGAAGAAGCATTTACTGAGTTTCCTACTATGTGCCAGGCACTGGCCTTTGTGAGAAGGGGATAACAGAGCATGCATCACACTTATGGGAGGTGGCTGGTAAAAAATGTACCATATGATCCAGCAGTTCTGGGCATCCATCCAAACAAAACTGCAATTTGAAAAAACACATGCACCCCAATGTTCGCAGCAGCACTATTCACAATAGCCAACACATGGGAGCAACCTAAATGTCCATAAAGAGATGAATGGATAAAGAAAGTGTGGTGTGTATTGTATTAATAAATGGACTACTACTCAGCCATAAAAAGAATGAAATAATACTATTGCAACAACATGGATTGACCTAGGCATCATATTAAGTGAAGCAAGCCAGGCAGAAAATAACAAATATCATATGATATCACTTAATGTGTGGAATCTAAAAAAAAATGATCCAGATGAACATATTTATAAAACTGAAACTCACAGACATAGAATACACAGTTATGACTACCAAAGGGGAAGGAGGGGATAAACTTAGAGTTTGGGATTAACATACACACAGGGCTATATATCAAACAGATGAACAACAAGGACCTTCTATATAACACAGGGAACTATATTCAATATCTTGTAATTGCATATAATGAAAAAGAATATATATAAATATATACACATTTATGTATTTTCTTTATATTTATATATAAATATCTGAATTACTGAATTACTTTGCTGTATACCTGAAACTAAGATAACTTTGTAAACCAAGCATGCATGCTAAGTTGCTTCAGTCATGTCCGACTCTTTAAGATCCTTTGGACTGTAGCATGCCACACTCCTCTGTCCATGAGATTCTCCAGGCAAGAATACTGGAATGGGTTGCCATGCCCTCCTTCAGGGAATCTTCCCAATGCAGGGGTCAGACTCCTGTCTCTTATGTCTCTTGCATTGGCAGGAGGGTTCTTTACCACTTGTACCACCTGAGAAGACCAAACCAAGCACAATTCAATTTAAAAAATAAGTAAAAAATTATTGACCAGGGTGAATTCAGAACTGATCTGTGTTTAGGAGAAAATAGAACAGAAGATTGGGAAGGAGAAGGACTGGCTGGTCAAGCTCTTTGAGATAGGGTCATCTCTGCAAGGGTGATATTTGAGCTCCCAAAAAGGACCCAAATGGAGAGATCTGAGAAGAGCTGGCTTTCCAGACAGAAGGAGAAATGGATGCCAAAGCCCAAAGCAAGGCCAGCTTGATGAGCCTTAGAGAGCATCCAGTAAAGCTGGAGAACAGTGAGATGGGGAGATGAGGTCAGGGCAGGCAGACACTGGAGCAGGTACCTTATCAGCATGATGTGTGCAGTAGGATTTCTGATTTCTCTGTGTTTAAATCTCATCTTATTCATGATCTGTTTTTAAAATATCACTCTGAACAACAAGGAGAGAACAAATTTGGAAGGGGGGCAACAATGAAAATGGAAATATCACACTGGAGGCTATTTTAATGGTCCAGGTGGAAAAGGAGGAGGACTTGGGCTAGGATGATGGTGATATTGAAGACAAGTGGAAGGTCTTGGGTTGTCCTTTCTCAGTGTAGCCATCAGAAACTGCTTATAGATAAGGAGTGTGTTTGGATGGGGAGATGACATAGCCTAGATCAGTCACAGCTTTCTATAGTCCAATAGGACCCTTTTGTTGCTCAGTCACTCGGTCATGTCCAACTCTTTGTGACTCATGGACTGTAGTCCGCCAGTTTCCTCTGTTCATGAGATTTTCCAGGCAAGATTACTGGAGAGGGTTGCTATTTCGTCCTCCAGGGGATCTTCCCAGCCCAGGGATCAAACCTACTTCTCTTGCATCTCTTGCATTGGCAGGCAGATTCTTTACCACTGTGCCACTTGGGAAACCCTGAAATGTTCTAAAATATCAGCCATCTAATATGGTAGCCATTGCCACATGGGATTATTGCACTCCAGAAAGGTGGCTTGTATCATGGAGGAACAATATTTCATGTAATCAAATTAATTTAAATTTAAATACTCATATGAGCTAGTATCTATCAGATTAGACAGTACAGTGCTAAACTTTTGGTTTGGGAAACTGAGAGGGCCATCATGCTGGTTTTTGAGATGGTTGTCTGTACATTCTCCACATGGTCTGTGGACCCACACTCCACTCTTCTTCACCCTGAGCTGTGCTCTTGGCGTGTTTCTTGTATGGATCAACCCCAGTGAGCTGTCTTGTCCACTGGTTGGGTCCAGTAAATGGAAGAAGATCATTGGGTAAAAAGAAAGGATGGCTCTTGTTTGCCTTTACTTCCTTCCCTGATGAGCCACCATTTCTCAATGACTGTGTTGTTGTATCAATAGCACCAGCTCCTGTCAATCAAAAGTGTGGTTAAGACACTGCATCAATACCGGCTGTGGAGTTTGTGTTGCAAATACAAGCCTCAGGGTCCATCTGCACTAATAGTTGTCTTATTCACATTCCTTCAACAATTAGGTGAGATTAACCTGAATGCACCATTATGTATTTTTGTATAGTTCCTGCCCCCAAATGCATGCATTAAAGTACATATTATTTTATTATAAACAATTTGCTTTTATTTCAGATTTTATAACTCAGTTATAACATTATATTGTATTTTTTAAGCATGTGTGTTGGAAGATTATATTCATTATGGTTCTTATTTCGTTAATAAAGTCAGCACTACTATATTTGTTATGTAAAAGGAGCAATAGCTCAAAAGGGCCAAAAACAATGGCGTTGACAAATGTTTTCTGTGAGGGCACAGATAGTAAATATTTTCAGGTTTGCAGGCCATACAGTCTTTTTGCAACAATTCAGCAGGATTCTTGTAGCTCAGAAGCAGCCATAACACGTAAGCACATGGGCGTGGCTGAGTTCCAGTGGAACTATTTCTGGGGACTGAAATTTGAATTTTATGTAATGTACATGTGTCACCAAAAAAAGTATTCTTCTCTTGATTTTTTTCCAAATGTAAAAACTGTCTTTTTCTCCCAAATATAAAAATTATTCTTAGCTGCAGGCTGTACAAACACTATAGCTTGCTGGCCATAATTTGCCCATTGCTGATCTAATGCAGACATAGCCTCTTCTTAGCTTTGTCTCAGTTTCTTCTTCTGCAACTTGAGAACATCCTCTCCCTTGGAATCCAGTTATGCTGTAAGGCTTGACCTTTTTGCCACCTGCTATGCAGGAGACCCAGGTTCAGGTCTTCCCTGGGTTGGGAAGATCCCCTGGAGAAGAAAATGGCAATTCCAATATTCTTGCCTGGAAAATCCCCTGGAGGGCTATAGTTGATGGGGTCGCAAGAGTCAGATAGGACTTAGTGACTAAACCACTTTGCATGAAAGCTTCACTAAAAATAAAACAAATTTAAATAGTAATATTAGCATGAGAAAAGTGTATTTTTTGCAGTAAATATGGATACATTTCCCACCATATGCCACTCCATAAAGAGTTTCCAAAAGATTTAGAGTGGCCAGAGCAGGTAGGCTGAGCCATGATCACACTCTCATCATCTCAGTTTTGACTACTTGGCCTTGTACTTGTTAATTCCCCTCTTGAGCAAAGCAAACCTTCCTGACACCTAGAACCAAATGAATGCCTTCCATCTTTGCAGAGTCCTGGGAGACCTCCCCACCTCCCCGACACACACACACACACACACACACACACACACACACACACACACACAGACTCATGATGTTTATTTTAAAATCTGCCTCAGTATTCCTCACATTCTTTGGTTAACTTCATCTTCTTCCTCTTTGGTGATTTCCGATGGATGATATCAAAATTTGTTGGCTGTACTGCTTCCATTAACCTTCCAGTTAACCTCATTATCCAAGAGTTGAAGGTGGTACAGGAAAAAGAGAGCTGGTAACTGATCTAAGAGCATGTTTGCCACTAAATCTCAGTGTCAACTTTTCTTTGTCTCTTGAATTATTTGCTAAGGGCTGGCTCACTCCATGGAGAAGGCAATGGCAACCCACTCCAGTACTCATGCCTGGAGAATCCCAGGGACTGAGGGGCCTGGTGGGCTGCAGTCCATGGGGTCGTGAAGAGTTGGACACACTTGAAGCAAGTTAGCAGCAGCAGCAGGCTCCTCCAGGACCTCCAGAATCTTGGCAGCAATTACCAGAAGGTGAAAACACCTCTCAGAAAACAGGATTGCATTGATGATCCATGGGCTTTTTAGACATTTAGGCCAACAGCCAAGCCACTGTTGTCTGTCTGTGGAACTTGATATTTTTCTCACAAAAGAGATGACCTAAACCCAACTGAGACTTTTGGAAGATACCAGGATTCATGTATTTTTGAGATACTAGCTACCTGCTTATATGTTAGGGTCAGAATTTAGCATTATATACCATGTGGTCCATAAAATCCAACTTCATCAGAAAAGCTTCCTCCACCACTGTATCTTAAGAGTCCTTTGGACAGCAAGGATTTCAAACCAGTCAGTCCCAAAGGGAATCAACCCTGAATATTCATTGGAAGGACTGATGCTGAAGCTGAAGCCCCAATACTTTGGCGACATGATACAAAGAGCCAACTCATTGGAAAAGACCTGGATGCTGGGAAGGATTGAAGGCAAAAGGAGAAGGAGAGGCAGAGGATGAGGTGATTAGATAGCATCACTAACTCAATAGATGTGAATTTTAGCAAACTCTGGGAGATGCTGAAGGTCAGAGGAGCCTGGTGTGCTACAATCCATGGGTCACAAAGAATCAAGCAAGACTTAGCAACTGAACAACAGCAACCACCACCACCCTATCTAAAGAGCATGCTGTCTCACTCTGACCTCCTTATCTTTATTTTCTTTCTTTCTGTGGTATTTCTTAACATCTAGTACTCTTGCCTGGAAAATCCCATGGACTGAGGAGCCTAGAAGGGTGCAGTCCATGGGGTCGCTGAGGGTCGGACACAACTGAGCGACTTCTCTTTCACTTTTCACTTTCATGCATTAGAGAAGGAAATGGCAACCCACTCCAGCGTTGTTGCCTGGAGAATCCTGGGGATGGAGGAGCCTGATGGGCTGCCATCTATGGGGTCGCACAGAGTTGGACACAACTGAAATGACTTAGCAGCAGCAGCAATGTATCACAGATTGATTTTGTGCAGCCTACAAATGCCAAGGAAATAGAAGCGTGGCCTGTGGGACTCATGCTGGGTCTGCAGCACTTAGACCAGTGTCTCGCCCGCAGTAGAGTCTATAAACATGCTTGTGATGTGGAATGAATCAGATGGAGCTGAATCAGTTATCCCAGACATGAGAGTTTATAACTGTGTGGACCCTTTGCAAATTAAATTACCTCTCTGCACCTCACTTTTCTTATCTAGAAAGTAGGGATAATGATGGTTTCATCAATGAAGTTACCTTATAGGGTGATGTAAAATTTAATGAGTCAAAGTTAAATATTTGGCACAGGATCTGGCACTTAGTGACTGTACAATAAATACTCTTGCTACTATTAAGAATAATAGCAAAGAAAGAAAGTATGTTTGTGGATATTAGCACAAAATATTGAAGTATTTATTATTTTCTCAATATTATTCTTCTATAAGTTTTCCAAGAAATTATGGGAAAATAAGCTTTGAATATCCCATAAAGATGAAATGACTCAATTTTAAATGAAATGACTTGAACATTTTAAACAATAAGTAAATATATATGTATAATTGAATCACTTGCTGTATACCTGAAAATAATACAACATTGTAAATCAACTATACTTAATTTTAAAAAATAAGACAAAATAGTAAGTAATAATAGTTATGTTCTGTACATGAAGACTTAAGTAAACTGTTATGTGGACACAGGATGACAATGATGAATCTGTTAGGACATTCAAATTCAGTCCAAATTGGTTTATGCAGAAATCAGAATTGATTGACTCACTGCGTGAAATTAGATTTGGCTGCATTCAAGAGACCCCAAAACACAACGACTATAACAACAATGGAAGTTCACTCTTTTGCATTGGAAAGAAGTCCAGAGGTAGGCATTTTGAGACACATATGGTGACCTCCTGGTTATCAGGGCTCTAGGAGCCACTTGTGTCCGTGTCTCTCTACCATGGGACTCCATTCTCAAATCACCTCATGATCCAAAACAGCTAATGAGCTCCAGCCATCAAGTCTGAGTTACAGACTTAAAGAGGAAGAAGGAAAGGAACCAAAAATTCACCTAATATCAGAGTCTGCTTCCTGTAAGGAGCCTCCCTGGGGGCCTCCTCCTACACTTCTGCTTATAATTCCTCAGTCAGAACATAATCATATGGTTGTATTTGGGAAATGAAGTCTTTGGGCTGAGTCCAGGGGCTCTGAAAGAGGGCTGCATTATAGTACAATTCTAGGGGTGTGCAATATATGGCAAGTCTGTACCTAAATAAAACTGAGGCTCCAGTACTGAGGAAATGGGTAGACCAGATGTCCCTAGCAATGAGCCAAGTCTTCTGGAAACATATGATCTCAAAGACCAAAGGCTAACTTCTGACCAATTTTACTCCAAAAAGTTATGTGATTTCACCCAGGATCTGAGTCTGCTTCCCTGAAATTCTCTTGTACTGGTTCTCCAGGAACCAGCTTCACCCTCAGACTGATCCCCTCTTGATAGCACAATGTTGAGAACTATGCAGATCTCAAATCCTGATTTTCCCAAGTCCATTTCCCAAGGATGAGAAATGGTTCTTCGAAGAAAGTGTCTCTGACTATTAAAGCAAAAAGAAAGACACAGATGCTGTAAGGGGCACACAGGGATTCCACTGTGCCTCTTTATGTTGCTCAAGCTAAGTGAACTCACATAGATTTTGAAAACTTAACCCTTCAAAGAAGCATGAAAATCCATCAGACAAGACTGAGTATTCAGATGTCTGACTGCGTAGCTTCTACAAAACCTGGTGACGCCACCGTCCAAAAATATTGCCAAGATGTGAATGACATTTGACATGAATGACAAATGGCATTTGTTGTCTTTAAAAAAATTTTTTTTTTATTGTGGTAGAAGTCACATAATATAAAACATAGTAATTTAATCGTATTTAACTGTACAGTTCAGTGGCATTAAGGATATTCACATTGCTGTACCACTCTCACTATCATCCATCTCCCGACTTTTTCACCTTCCTAAACTGAAACTGTCCCTACTAAACACTAACTCCCCATCCACTTCACCCCCTGACCCCTGGCATTTACCAATGTATTTTCTGACTCTATGGATTTGACTATTCTCAATACCTTATGTAAGGGGAATCAAACAGTATTCATCTGCATGTACCATATGCTGCTGCTGCTGCTGCTAAGTTGCTTCAGTCGTGCCCAACTCTGTGCAACCCCATAGACAGCAGCCCACCAGGCTCCCCCGTCCCTGGGATTCTCTAGACAAGAACCCTGGAGTGGGTTGCCATTTCCTTCTCCAATGCATGAAAGTGAAAGGTGAAAGTGAAGTCGCTCAGTCATGTCCAACTCTTCATGACCCCATGGACTGCAGCCTACCAGGCTCCTCCGTCCATGGGATTTTCCAGGCAAGAGTACCGGAGTGGGTTGCCATTGGCTTCTCCAGCATGTACTGGATATTGGAATGCATTTTAAGGTTAACTTAGTATGCATCTCAGAGAAGGCAATGGCACCCCACTCCAGTGTTCTTGCCTGGAGAATCCCAGGGACGGGGGAGCCTGGTGGGCTGCTGTCTATGGGGTTGCACAGAGTTGGGCACGACTGAAGCAACTTAGCAGCAGCAGCAGCAGCATATGGTACATGCAGATGAATACTGTTTGATTCCCCTTACATAAGGTTTTCGTGCCTGGAGAATCCCGGGGGGGGGGGCGCCTGGTGGGCTGCCGTCTATGGAGTCTCATAGAGTCGGACACGACTGAAGAGACTTAGCAGCAGCAGCAGCAGTATACATCTCGTGTCTTTTTAATAAGAACTCAAGACTTGAAAATACAAATGTCCTATAAAAGAATAGCATGTGAAGAACAGCCTCAAATAAGAGAGTCTCTGCTGCTGCTGCTGCTGCTAAGTCACTTCAGTCGTGTCCGATTCTGTGTGACCCCATAGATGGCAGCCCACCAGGCTCCCCCGTCCCTGGGATTCTCTAGGCAAGAACACTAGAGTGGGATGCCATTGCCTTCTCCAATGCATGAAAGTGAAAAGTGAAAGTGAAGTCGCTCAGTCGTGTCCGATGGACTACAGCCCACCAGGCTCCTCCGTCCATGGGATTTTCCAGGCAAGAGTACTGGAGTGGAGTGCCATTGCCTTCTTCAAAGAGAGTCTCTAGGATACCTTAGTTTCTTTCTTTTAGATAATGTTTATCTTAAATAAGGAGTCATTCTGCATTCACAGTGCTGGCTGTAAAGCATAAGGGAAGGCAGAGAACTCTCTTACAAAGCATAAAGAGTCTAAATATAAACATGCTGGTAATTACATGTCAGTCATGAGAAAAGAATATTATTAAAATTTTGAACATTTTTTCCAAAGAGCACATTAAAATATATATTTTCAAAAAGTAGTGGTTTTCTCATGTGGGGCTTAACTATTTTACCAGTGTTCTTTAACTCAGAAGTCATCAACAAAAAGCATTATTTTCTTGACAGATGCTAAGAAAACTGGAAATTTCAATAGATGCTGAAAATTTGAGTTGGTGTAGAATTAAAGAGAACTCCTTTTTAAGGAACATTTCCACAAGCTCTTTGCTCTATTAATCTTTGTGTGACGGGTGGTAAATGCAGAGTTAGAGCTTTGCAATATGGGGAAATTAGGGGCAAAAAATCTGTCTTTTCAGTTGGTATAAACCAGTCTTTTCAGTTGTGTGGTTAAATTATTCCTTAAATTTAGCCTAAGCAAAAGAGATTGATTTATACTTAAATGCAATTTCTCTTTTGCTTCAAAGAGATTATGAATATAAATGCAGAAGACATGCCTTCTCAACTGTTACTTTGGTGAAAGAGGCTATCTTTTCTCTCTTTCTCTCCTCCTGTTCTCTCTCCTCTATTCCTTTCTCTCCTCCTGTATTTGTCAAGGTTTTCCAGAGAAAACCTGATAAATAGATAGGTAGGTAGGTAGATAGATAGATAGGTAATAGATGGATGGTAGATGATAAATAAATGTGCTCAGTTGCTCAGTTGTGTTCAATTCTTTACGACCCTGTAGACTGTAGCCCATCAGGCTCCTCTGTCCATAGAATTTTCCAGGCAAGAATACTGGAGTTGGTTGCCATTTCCTTCTCAGGGGATCTTTCAAACCTAGGAATCAAACCCATGTCTCTTGTATCTTCTGCATTAGCAGAAGGATTCTTTACCACTGAGCTACCCAGGACACTCAGATAGATAGATACATAATAGATAATAGGGGGATGATAGGTAAATAGATGATAGAGAAATAGATACATAGATATATATCTATCTCCATATGTGTATATATATAATTATTATTATCCTCCTTTTCTTTATATCAATATTACATTATACACTAAGAAAAGGAAGCAATTTAGCCCCTGTCCCTTGCCTCACTGCTGGAGTTGGGACATCTCATTTCGTCCTGCTTTTGAGCTGGGATTAATACTACCAGCTCCCCTGCTTCTCAGACCTATGGACCCTGCCTGGACGTATACCACCAGCTCTCCCAGGTCTCCAGCTTACGGGCAACAGATGGTGGGCCACCTAAGGATCTTATTACTGCATTTACGAGGTATCAGTGCGTCATCAGTTAAGATGATTTCAGAATGCAAGGATCAAGGGACCTAGTTCACACATGCAAACAGCACGAGAAATGTCTCATGCCACCTCCTAGGGAGTCTGGGCAGCAGTCTCTGGGGTGGTGGCCAGGCCAGGGTGCCCACCCTGTTTCACTGTGCTTCTGTCAGTCCTGCTCTGCTGTTGCTTGTCTTCCGTGCAGCCTTCGTGCTTATCATCAAACCCCTGGGCAAAGGGATTCTTTGCTCACATTCAGCCAGAGAAAGAAGCGCAGCTCTCCTGCAGCTATCCAATGGAAGTCCTTCCTCTGGATCAGCTCATGCCAGATTCAGTCTTTGATCACTTGCCCCTGAAACAATACCAGATACTATGAAAAGTTTGAGGCTGACTTTCTAAACTCATTCCAGCCAAGGGGATAGTACCACGATGCTTGGCTATGTTGGAAGATGATGTCAGCATTCTCTGAATCCACTAGCTGTAAGTAAGGATGGGTATTCAACTAAAACCAGGTTTCTGATAAGAAGGAGGGAAGAAAGAATGGGAACATATGACATGGGGTGTCCTGGAAAATCTCCAGCAGAAAAACACAGCACAAATATTATCACATAGAGTTCTGGGTGAAAGGAGATAAATTAGCTTTCCATATCATGTACAAAACACATCTTTGAACCAACAACATTAAAAACTTTGCAATAGAGAAGGTGCTTGAAAAATCAGAATAATAGACTTATGAAGAAAGAACCCACACACCATCCTTCATTAGTGAAACACACCTGTGTACAGTATGAAGCAAATTAGTCCCCACCTTTTGGAAACCACCAACGGTACTGTGGTCCTTAATGAAGCAACCATAAGGGTCTTGCTATAGTTCATCACAATAGCTGATGTAAAATGCTTGGTTTGTAATATTAAAAGTTGAGGACTGAGTTACTCAGCCATAGTAAATGAATGAAATAATGCCATTTGCAGCAACACAGCTGGGCCTAGAAATGATCGTATTAAATGAAGTAAATCAGGAAGAGAAAGACAGATATATGATATTGTTTGTATGTGTGATACGAAGAATAAAAATCAATGTATTTACAAAATAGAACTGGTAGGTCAGCTGATAAAGAATCCATCTGCAATGCAGAAGACCCCAGTTTGATTTCTGGGTGGGGAAGATCCGCTGGAGAAGGGATAGGATACACACTACATTATTCTTGGGCGTCCCTGCTGGTTCAGCTTATAAAGAATTCGCCTGCAGTACTGGAGACCCCAA
Organism: Madoqua kirkii; assembly: GCA_006408675.1. Lineage (NCBI taxonomy): Eukaryota > Metazoa > Chordata > Mammalia > Artiodactyla > Bovidae > Madoqua > Madoqua kirkii. The sequence continues at coordinate 61,115 of SJYC01016660.1, read as the reverse complement.
TTCAATCCCTGGGTTGGGAAGATCCCCTGGAGAATGGAAAGGCTACCCACTCCAGTATTCTGGCCTGAAGAATTCCATGGACTGTATAGTCCTTGGAGTTGCAAACAGTCAGACACGACAGTGAATTTCACTTTCACAAAACAGAACTAGACTCACAGACATAGAAAACAAACTTATGGTTACCAAAGTGGAAACCACAAGGGAAAGTGGGGAAGGACATAAATTAAGAATTCAGGATTATCAGATACATATGAACTATTATATATAAAATAGATAAATGAAAAGGATTTACTATATATCATAGAGAAAAGAATTCTGGAAAAGAATATGTGCATATATATAAATCCCTTTGCTATACACCAGAAACTAACACAACTTTGTAAATCAACTATATTTCGATTAAAAAAGTAAAATAGTTGAAGATTGAGCTTCAGCCAAGGTTTAAAGCTTTGCAACGTATTTATCTATGATCTGTGAACTTCCCATCAAAAGGGATTTAGCAAAACGTAGCAGAGTAAGTTGGCCATCTTAAGCTCCAGTCCAAACTGCCTCTAAGCATACTTTCCTAATAAATCAGCACTCTTCTTCAGAATCAACTTAATTTTCTATGGCTTACTGGCAGTGAGTCTTTGGTTGATTAATTCATCTAATACTAGATTGTGTTTGTCTGTTTATTTCTCTGGAACATGTTCTCAAAACTTGGCGTTCATCTCCAGGGCCATAGCAAGTGGGTGTGTATTCATTTTTCTCCTAATAGAATGATCATATGTATCAGAGACAATCATTACTAGATCAGAAAAGATAGAAGAAGTTAGCCTTTAAGCTTTAATAATTGTAAAAACATGAGAAATATTAACAGTAATAGGAAGAAGGGACTTTTGCACGCCTTGACTAAAAAGGGAGCTACACCATAAAACATCACAGTGATTGCCCTGGAGCAAAATTCTTCAAAATTACTGAGGGATGTGGTACTTATAGTTGAAAGTGACTTTCTTTTAACAGAACTTATTTTTCCTAGACCTGTCAGCAGAAACTGTGGGACAGGAAGTATTTAAACTGCTCTGTGCGTTCCAGGCAGATCTGCTTGCCTGACAATGTGAAATGGAAACAGAGGCCATCAGTCCTTATGAATTTGTGGTTATATGCAAGTATAATAAGCTAACATATGGAAAAGCAATAGAATAATTAAGAAAAGGATTCTGCTAGGCATGTTATCAGAGATCTGCAACTTCTCCATAAATCTCGTCTTTCTCCATTTTGAAAATGTGTGTGTGTGACTGGCCAGTTAATTCTTTTAACAACTATCAGAGCGGTAGGTATCATCTACCTCTTATGGTGCTTACCAGATTCATCTTTTTAAAAAGAGGAAAAAGGTTGAACTCATTTCTGAGATACAAGACAAGAGGCAAATTTAGCCTTCCAGTCTATAAATCCAGGTAGAGTGATGGGACCTAGTTCCTATGTCTTTCTAGAAAAACCTGTCCTTGATTTTAAATTCCCTTTGTGCTAATGAAGTTGCGGAATCATAATAAGCATGCAATTCAATTACTAAGGAAAGAGCTCGATCATGCAAGCTCTGATTTATTGAGTACCTATGTTGTGTTCTATTACCTGAGGTACCATGTAGGCTCTTTACAAAACATTTTTTTAAACTGGAATATAATTGTTTTACAATGTTGTGTTAGTTTCTGCTGTACAACAGAGTAGATCAGCCATACTTATGTCTCCTCCCTCTTGGACATCCCTCTCACCCCCACCCCACCTCTCTAGATCCTCAGAGAGTAGTGAGCCGAGCTCCCCGTGTTATACGGCAGCTTCTTGCTAGCTTTCTGTTTTACACATGGCAGTGAATATACCTCAGTCCTAATCTCCCAATTTGTTCCACCCTCTCCTCTCCCAACCCCATGACCACATGTCCACTCTCTGCATCTGCATCTCTGTTCCCGCGTCGGAACTAGGTTCATCTGTACCATTTTCCTAGATCCTATTTATGCTCCACAATACCATGAGGAGCATCGTGGCCATTTTTCAAATAGGAAAACTGAGGATCATGAAAGAAAATAAGTTACCCAAAGTCACACAGTTAGAAAGAGTCTGGTGCTTGTTAACCAGCAGGGATCAAATGTGGAATTATGCCACTAAGAATATGCAAAAACATCCCTTGTCCTCTGAACGGGGACATGGGACATAAGATGCACCTGTGTGCCTTAAGACAAGCAAATGCAAAACATCGATCCCATACCTGGATGGGTGGTAAAGGTGTACCTCATGCAATGGACCCAGATATGTTTCTCTTCAAAACAGAAGATGAGAAAGCAAAGCTATGGTATGGCTAAATGGTAGACCGATGATGTTGGGAGCTTTCTGAATGACAGGAGAAAATAAATGGGACTCCCACAAAAAACAATCCATGTCACTGTCACCTCTTCTCGCAGCAACTTTGGCAAGTCTCTGTCTTTGTGTCTCCCTTTCCTTATCTATGAAATAATGCCACACTGAGCCCATCCACTGAATAGAATTCTTGACATTTTGTTAGATCTGTGGTAGATGTTTCACAGCAACATGTGAGTTTTTCATATTAAAATAGAATTTCCCTTACAGCACTCCTCAGCAGGACTTGTATAGGCTTTTATTGATCCTCTCTGGGTATACAGAATAATGCACTATGTTTTAGGAAAACCCATGCTTACAGAAATAATTGGTGAAGGTAAAGACATGGGTAAAATATGAATATGAATATGGATGATAGAGATAATTTAGCTATGAGTGATAAACACATGAAGACACACAGAGAGAGGTTTGTAATGCTCAACACCTAGTAGATGGCTTCTTTGCCATTTTGCTACCCACTCAAGTCATCTTCAGTTCCCCTCTGTCCCATATCCTCATGTTCAACCCAATATCAAGAACTTTTAATTTTACCTCCTAATTCTCAAAATCATCCATTTCTTCCCATATGTACTGCCATTGTTGTATCAAATTATCTCCATTTCTAGCCATTACCTATCTTTCATCACTCTTCTCTTCATATAAATATTTTACTGAATATCATTGGCTTACAGAGTTTCTGGTGTTAGCAAAGGTGATTTGGTTATAAAAATATACATATATTATTTTTGAAATTATTTTCCATAATAGGTTATTACAAGATATTGACTATAGTTCCCTATCCTGTACAGTAAATCATCATTTGTTTATTGTTATATTCTATTTATTTTGGGGGTGTTTTTTTGGCTGTGCTGCATCTTTGTTGCAGTTCGTGGGCTCTTCGTTGTGATGTGCAGACTTCTCTAACTGTGGTATCCCAAGGCATGTGGGATCTTAGTTCCCTGACCAGGGATCTAACCCGCATCCCCTTCACTGGAAGACAATTTTTTTACCAATGGACCACCCGGGAAGTCTCATATTTCATCACTTTTAATCCCTCTCCAGTTCGCTCTCCACACTGCAGATAGTAATCTTTTAGAAACTCAACTTTGATGATGTCTCTACTTCCTGCTTGAAACATTTGAATGACTTTATTGCCCTGGGAAGAGACACCAGACTGCTTAACATGGCACGTGAAGCCTACTGTCTCTGACCTACATCTTACCTACCTTTCCAGTCTCTTCCGACATCGTTTTCTTCTGCAAGAGCATTGGAAATTGTAGTTTTCCCTGCCTAAGAAGGAGCTGGCGAATCCACAGCACAGTCTCCACTCTTTCTCTGGTTTAAATACCTCTCAGTTCTTTCCACTGTTATTACTCTCCAACTATGTCAGGCATTCTTCTCTAAATACCCTTGGGCGATTAGTGTCCTTGGAGATGACTGCTCCACTTCTTTTCAGCATTCAATTATGCTTGAGTCTCAGTTTTGATCCCAAACTAATTTGTAGTCCTGGAACTGAAAATAGCATTCAGGGCGTGAGCTGGCAAGAGAGTGGAGCTTGGCTCTAATATCTCATTTGGGGTCACCATATCCCCATGAATCGTGGCAAATCTGCCATGACCTTTCTTGGGAAGCTTCATGGCATTGCCGACTCCAAGTTACCCAGACCTCTGTCCTTTTCACACATGGGACCTCAGTGCATTTCATCTATGATTGTTCTGAATCAGTGGGGTTTGGATCCAGGAAGCTAGAAGTGGCATTTCTTTCTCAAGTCTAACCTTGTTAGATACAGTTCATCATCATTCCAGCTCCTTGAAATATTTTAGGGATCTGAGTCTGTGTTGGAGCATTTTGATGATATGTTTCAGCTTGATGTCATGTATGCCTGTAATTAGCTTCCTGTCAGTATCCTCATTCAGTTCATTAATTGGAATTCGGAACAGAAAAGGGATGAGGACGGCACCCTCTGTGGAATTCCGCAGCTTCTGTGATAGCATACGTGCCAGCTTTTCCTCCTGGCTTGTGGGCTACTTTCCTGACCACCCCCCTTCACCATTCCTCCTCATCTGCCCACGCTCTGCTCCAGGGAAGTCTTCAGCATTCCTTTCTGGCTACTTTGACTCCATTGGTGACTGCATGCTTTCTTATGATGTTAAACATCATCTAGTCACTGGTAATTCCACAATATGTGTCAAAAACCTAAAATTCTTCCCTGAATTTTAGTTTCCACAACCATTCCTGACTTTTTGGTAGGTGTTTCCCACTAGCACGTCTTAAACCAAACGCTTGATCTTCACTCTGCAAATGTATTCCTTCTGCAAACATTCCCATTTCAGTCAGTTTCCTTGTGCCAGTTGCTCAGACCCAAACTATGGATTCTTTTGCCCTCGGACCTCACATCCAACCTCTTGGTTGATCCTGATAGTCCTACCTTCACAATAAACCCAGAACCTGATTTCATATCAGGCTAACACTCTAGTACAAGACATTAGCTGATACGCTATTTCACTTGATCATCAATTTATGTCTAGTTCTTCAAACTATAAGTCTAAGGGGCAGGAATTTTTGTGTGTCTTTTTTACATGTTTATTTTTAGTATCTAAAACAATCTGTAATGCATTGTAAGTGTTCAAAAATGTTTCAGATGAATAAATTGATGTAGAAATAAATGACAGATGTCCCCTCATTCAGATTCATATGACTTCTCATTGTCCAAAATGACACAGTGAGATATTCTATCACAGTCTTACCAAAATCCTAGCTAAAACATGCCTATCATATTTTAAAAATAATGAAAATTTCCCTAAACCTTTTCTTCTCCTGAGTTCAGCATCTCAATAAATTATACTTCATGCAACCTTGTTTTCAACACAATAACCTAAGTGTTCTTTGTGGTACTGACTTTTCTTATCTGACAAGCCAACTAATAACCACGTTAGTTTTTAGAATTTTTTTTCTCTTAAGGTTTTTTTTAAGGTGGACCATGTTTAAAAGCTTTATTGAATTTGTTACAATATTGTCTCTGTTTAATATTTTGGTTTTTTGACCGCAAGGCATGTAGGATCTTAGCTCCCCAACTGGGGATCAGACCAGACAAGTCCCAGTTTTTTGTTTTGTCTCTAAAGTATATCCTTGAGTTTGATCTCTTCTGCTGTTCCCTAAGTTTAAGACATTTCAGCGTCTTGCCCTAATTACATGGTCTCCTTTCCTCCACTTCTTTCTACCCCTACCCTTAACTCATTTTCCCCATATCAGCTGAAAGATCTTTATAAAATACAAGACATATACCTATCTTTTCTGCTTGAGATAATTGCATGCACTTCCATCCACACTTAAAATTCAGAGTTCTTCAGTTCAGTTCAGTTCAGTTCAGTCGCTCAGTTGTGTCTGACTCTTTGCGACCCCATGAACCACAGCACACCAGGCCTCCCTGTCCACCACCAACTCCCAGAGCCCCCCCAAACCCATGTCCATTGAATCAATGATGCCATTCAGCCATCTCATCCTCTGTCATCCCCTTCTCCTCCTGCCCCCAATCCCTTCCAGCATCAGGGTCTTTTCCAATGAGTCAACTCTTCGCATGAGGTGGCCAAAGTATTGGAGTTTCAGCTTTAGCATCATTCCTTCCAAAGAACACCTAGGACTGACCTCCTTTAGGATGGACTGATTGGATCTCCTTGCAGTCCAAGGGACTCTCAAGAGTCTTCTCCAGTGGTTAAGATTCCATGCTTCCACTACAGTGAGGTGTGGATTTGATTCCTGGTCAAGGAACTAAGATCCTACAAGGCTCACTGTGGGGGCCAAAAAAAAAAAAAAAAAAAAGATTCAATGATGGCTTGCAAATTACTTATCCAGTTGGGAGTCCAGTTCCTTCTCAACCACTCTCACTTCTGCTCTGATGATTCTCTGACAACAGAATGGAAGCACAAATGGGAATGAGGCATTTTGGTAGCTGATACTATTTTCTGAAAGCCTTCCTTTTCCTGGATGTGTGTGCCTGGAATCTTTTTGCTTCTGCAGACCCATTTGGTTTTGTCATGCCTTTTCTACATTAAAGGACTTCAAGACCTTCTGGTCTGTTGCCAGGCTTGGCCAGAGAGAAGTCTCTGGAGGCCCCAGTAGGAGTCCAGACAGCAGGAGGGAAGGGAGGCAGAATAGTATCAGTATTTGCCCTCCTGACTGCCTCTCTGCAAGTTTCCCAGGATGCTGGGGGAGGCCTTGGAGGAGGGGGTCCATCTACCAAACATCTCTGGTCCTCCCAACAGCATCCCTCCTCCCCTCCAGCCATGGGCTGGCAGCTGCAGCCTGGTGCTGGCTCCAGATTACTGATGGCTTTCTATGGTCCCTCCATGTCACCACCTTCCTAAATGAACCCTTCTCGACCTGCCCTGGTTTTTATTGGAACCCTGATTGATGCCCTGGGAATCTTCCTGCAAGGAGACTGGAGCTGACCTATATACAACAATAGCAATGTTTAAAATAACTCATGAGAACCTGCTTTACAGCACAGGGAACTCTACTCAGTGCTCTGTGGTGACCTAAATGGGAAGGAAATCGGGAAAAGAGTGGATATATGTATACATACAGCCAATTCACCTTCCTGTACAGCAGAAACTAACGCAATATTGTGAAACAACTATACTCCAATAGAAATTTAATTTTAAAAAAAGATCTGGACCTCCCTGGGGTGGCTCAGTGGTAAAGAATCCACCTGCCAATACAGGAGACATGGGTTTGATCCCTGGTTCAGGAAAATCCCACATGTCCCAGAGCAGCTAAGCCCACGGGCCACAACTATCGAGCCTGTGCTCCAGATCCTGAGAGCCACAGCTACTGAAGCCCTTGTACCCTATAGCCTGTGCTCTGCAACAAGAGGAGCCACGGCAGTGAGAAGCCTGTGAACCGCAACTAAAGAGCAGCCCCTGCTCACCAAAACTAGAGAAAAGCCTGGGCAGCAAAGGAGACTCAGAACAGCCATAAATAAGTAAGTAATTTTTTAAATGTTCACCTTGAAAAACAAATAAAAGATTTTAAAAAGACCCACTTCTCACCACAAGACTCCCACCTGTCCCTTCCCTGGTCAAACTTAGACCTTCAGATGTTTGTGGCCTTTCTTCCTCTATCAGTCATTTGCCTTTTGAAGGCAGAATTTCCGTTTTCCCCCTCTTTCTCTAGTTGTGGCGAGCTAGAGGGACTACTCTAGTTGCAGGGCACGGGCTTCTCCTAGCAGTGGCATCTCTTGTTGCAGATCACAAGCTCTAGGATGTGTGGCCTTTGGGAGTTGCAGCATGCAGCTCAGGAGTTGTGGCACATGGGCTCAGCTGCTACGAGGTGTGTGGGATCTTCCCAGACCAGGGATCGAACCAATGTCTCCTGCACTGGCAGGTGGATTCTTTATCACTGAGCCCTCCAGGGAAGCCCTTGAGCACATCTTAATGTAGGATTCCTTGTCCTCCTAATGTATGTGGACTGATTAACAAATATGGACGAAGAGGAGGGTCAGACTTCATGGGTCCTGCCTGAAGTCCAGCTTTCCCCTAGGTGGTTAGACTGAGAGTGCTTCTGAAACTGGACAGCAGGTTGGACTGTCACCTGTGAAGCATCTTCTCACCTGTGAAGCATCTTCAGTCACAGAACACCTCAATCCCAGTCCTACTTTCTTCCATAACGACTCTACCCACATTAACATGTGGAAAGAGAGTGCCACAAGTATTGAGTTGTCCAAAAATCTCATTCAGCTTTTTGCATAAGATGCTACAGGAAAAAAAAAGAAGAAGAAAAAAAACCTTGAATGAACTTTTTGGCCAACCCAATGTATTAAAGAGACAAATCCCAGAAGATTTGTTCCAAGACAGATCTTGGAACACAAGCTCACAAGCTATTGAGATAATTTGGTACCTAAGTAGTGATAAAGTAATTACTGAACCAGTAATTAAATAGGTAATTGGACAATTTAGTTCCTCTGCATTTAACAACAACAAAATGTCACCAGCAACCACAAAAAGACCATTAAAAAAATCAACTCAACTTTCAGAAAGAACCAGGGGAATGTATGATGAGGAACCCAGGAGAAGTTTGATTTATGTGTGTGTGTTTACTTTTTAAAATTTATTGGAGTGTAGTTGCCTTACAATGTTGTATTTGTTTCTACTGCAGAAGTTTTTACAGCTAAATGAACTAGCTATGTACAAACATGTATCTCCTCCCTTTTGGGCCTCTGACCTTTCAAATCACCACAATGCATTAAGTAGAGTTCCCTATGCTATACAAGAGGGTCTCATTACTTACCTATTTTATGTATAGTATCGGTAGGGTGTTTGTGTCAATCCCAGTCTCCCAGTTCATCCCACTCTGGTCAGATCAACTTCCCCTTGATATCCATATGTTTGTTATGTCTGTTTCTCTATATCTACTTTGCAAATAGGATCATCTGTATCATCTTTCTTAATCTTTAGAGATGATATTGATGATAGATTTCGCTATTAATGGCTAGAATATATAACTGGCTTCTGAATGTGTTTGTTCAGGAGGTTACACAAATGAGATAGAGAGAGGGAGGGCTGATCTTCCTCCAGTGGATGGGTAAACTGAGGCTGTGAAGACCATGTGTGTTCTAAAGAGTAAGTTAACATTAGCTACTTACCCTTATGTAATTTTCCTTGCAAATTTTGGCCAAAAGCTACAGATACTCCCTTCCTAGCAACTACCTACTTCCATTATATTGATAATACCTTTAAGTCATTTAGATTAACATCTAAAATGGCAAATTAATCAGTATCCACCGAGAGTCCACTGTTGGCCCATCCTGGCAGATAGAGACCATTTACCTAGGACATTTTCATTCCATCAGATATTATCTGCCCATGTGTAGCTGAGATTGGTCCAGAAAGAATGGCTGAATTACAAGTGCTCTTTCTTTCCGTAAACCCTAGTTAATAAATCCATCTAACTGGCATAGGCTCTTTATCATGTTTTATTATTTTCGTGAAAGTTAACTAAGCAGTATTCTGCTCTTTCTGAAGAATTATTTTATGTTGCTGCTGCAATCAATTTATGATTTCTAAACAAGGCAAGGGGTCATTGATTATTTTCAAGGGAAATGATAGTGAGCAAGGCCTGCTTGTGTTTTGAAATGCTGGCCAAAGTGGGTTTTGTGGCAGAGAAAAATGGAATTAATTAATGAATCGGTCTTTCATGGATGTTTTGCAAATCATCGATATAATGTACCATGAATTCAAATTATATTTCTTTTTCATAAAGAGTCCTTTGTGGTGTTTTCCTCATTCATTCAATCATGCATATTTTCTACAAATTGTGTGTGTATCTCTGTGTGTGTATGTTTACATGACTTGAATATACTAGGTAAAGTGTAAGGTTTGGTAAATAAACAGACATAGGTCCCAATCCCATGAATTTAGCAGTAAAGACATAGGCAACAGATAAAGAACAGATAAGTAAACATTGTGAGTATCAGACAACATAGTATAAAATATCAAACAGAATATCATGATAGAGAATTCAGGATTGTGGAAGGGAAGGTACTTAGTTTGGAATATTAGGGAAAATCAGCCTTAAGGAGGTGGTGTTTAAACTGAGACTTATGGAAACATATGGGATACCGCAAGGGGAAGTGGGAGTGAGATGATATACACTATTCATACTATGTATAAAATAGATAGCTAATGAGAACCTCCTGTGTAGATCAGGAAGGCTAGTCAGTACTCTGTGGTGACTTAAAAGGAAAGGAAATGGATATATGTGTATGTATAGCTGACTCACTTTGCTGTACAGCAGAAATACAACATTGTAAAGCGATCATACTCATGTGTGCTAAGTCACTTCAGTCAGGTCCGACCCTACGGACTTCAGTCACTTCAGTCTTTGAAACGCTATGGACTGTAGCCCACAGGGCTCCTCTGTCTATGGGATTCTCCAGGTGGAAATACTGGAGTGGGTTGCCATGCCTTCCTCCAGGGAATCTTCCCGACTCCAAAGTTGAACCCTTGACACCCTCAGCTCCTGGACTGCAGGCAGATTCTTTACTGCTAAGCCATCAGGGAAGCCCAGTGGGAGGCAAATATACTCCAGTAAAAATTAATAAACTGAGGCTTACAGGATAAAGGTATGTTACTCCTGCATAATGCAAGGAATGTGACGACAGGCAGAAGGAAACTTCTGCAGGTGGAGTCTAAGGTGAAAAAGGACTCAAGGTAACCTGCGAGGCCAGAAGGCAAGAAATCAGAGAAAAGTATCTCAGAATGATCTTGAAATGACTATCTGGATTTTATCTCAAGTGCAGTGGTTAGAATTTGGGTAATGTCAGTTAGAGAATTTTTAAATATATATATATATATATATTATGGATTTTAAATACTTTCTGAGCGGGGATTGTTTTGGAGCAGAGCAGAGACGGAGACAGCAAGACCACGTGTGGACAACTTTACAGCGTCCTGCAGAGAAACGATGGAAGAGGGTGGGGCAGAGAGGAGAAGGGGGCAGAGTCAAGATACCTGAGGTTACCCTAAGAGGAATAGCTGTTGAGCCTTGCTGGTGGATGATCATGTGAGCATTTAGAGAAAAAAGGGGATCCTGAGAAGTCTGTGTCTGATTTCAAATAAGTAGAAATAAGGAGGTGTTGTTGCAAACTGGAGAGGTGAAGAAGCAGATGACATGGTTTCAGGAGAAATCAAAAATTTAGTTATTGGTATGTAAATTTGGGAATGCTTGGAAAATATGTAACCAAAAATATGGTCCAGCTGCTCATCACTCAAAAGCTGTTAAAAAGACCAGGTTGATGGAAAGGAAAGTTAGCTTTATTTTGGATGCTGGCAACCAAGGAAGAGGGCAGACGCCTGTCCAGAGGCCAGCTCTCCCCCTGACAATCAGTGGGCAAGAGCTTTTATAGATGGAGAGAGGAGGCTACGTGCAGAAACAGCCCCATCAGCTCTGACAGTCATCTTGAAATCGGTCATCAGTGGCCTCACCAGTGTCATACTGATTGTTTTAACTGTAGTTAATCTTCAGGTCCAGGGCCAGTTTGTTTCCCATTTCTTGAGGCCGGTTCTCAAAATTGTGGCTGATTATCTCATGGCTATATTCTGGTCATCGTGTAGTTAACTTCTTCCACCCATGGGGATGTCAGCATCTATAAGACAGTGGGCAGGAGTTGGCTTAGAATATTATCTCTAGCCCTTGAGAAGGAACTAGAGGTCCTTGACTATGCTTAATGACTAAACTACTGTTATTTAGTCTTATTGGACTGTTTTACTTCGTTTCTACATTTTCCCACTTCTGTGATTAAAGTTATTCTTTGGCTAAAGTTTTTCCACAGACAGAAGGTAGGTGGAGGCCATGGTGAGCAAGGACCATTTCATTGCTCCATTTCAATAGGAAGACAAGTTAAGGCTACAACCTTCATATAAATTATGTGTTTATTGCCAAAAAGGATCTCTAGTCTTGAATTACCAACTAAGCACAACATTGAAGCTTAAGTTACATTTCCACTAGTTTTTTTTTTTTTTTCCAAATAGCAATAATAATAATGTCAGGGGTCATTTGCTGAATACCCAGTCTCTGTTAGGTGCATTATAGATGCCTTATAGTTACTGTCATTTGTATAAATTATTATCCTTTCCATAGTGTTCCCAAGTTTCTCTCTAGTTTCCCTAGGAACTGTGAAAATTTTCTGCATTAACATACACTATCATTTTCAAACCAGTAGCATTAATTTAAAAACAAGTTTAAGTAGTACCTCTATCAATGTCACGCATTGCACTTGGAATTGCTAAATTTATTTAGGAAAAAGAAAGCCAGGGTAGTCTTTGCTCACTGTCCTGTGTTGCTTCTTTATTTCAAATCTTAAAATATTTGAAGAAGAAGCCGAGGTCAAAGCTCACCAGACACCCCAAAATGAGCTGTCTCAAGATTTACCTTTTGTTCATAACCTGATGCTTAGAATTGCTGATATTTTTACCTTTTCCTTGGCCTGTAGGGTGCTAATGAACATATTTGCAGCCTGCTTATTGCCACTGGATGCCAAGGCAGTGGTGGTTTGGACTCATGCACTTTCCCAACCCTGAATTTCTTGTTATCATCCTTAGTTTTCTCTGTACCATGATTTCTTCAAGTCAGCATTTTCCAAACAGATGATCCATGAAACACTGGCACTCTGCAGAGTATTGATTTTATATTTTAAAAAATGCTTTGCCAGGGATGTAAAATGCTGGGTTGACCAAAGTGAGCAGACTTCTCTGCAGTCGGGCCACTCAGAACTGTAAATAATGACCCTTTTCTGTATGAAAGGGGTTAAGATGTTCTTCACCATGGAATCCTATTTGCCAGTGGATTTTTCCCAAGTCACCGTCACCACCATCTGTAATTGCCCTATAGGATGCAATTTGGGGTAACTTACTTGACATATTAAATATATTTCCAATTCCTTTCTTATTTTTTCGTATATTTACTTATTTATTTGGCTGCTTCGGGTGTTTGCTGTGGCACCCGGGCCCTTCATTGCTGCTTGTGGTCACTCTAGTTGCAGCGAGCAGGGCCACTCTCTAGTTGTGATGTGCAGGCTTCTTGTAGCTTCTCTTGTTGCAGAACACAGGCTCTACAGTGCAGGCTCGGTAACTGTGGTGCATAGGCTTAAATGCCCTGCGGCATGTGGAATCTTCCTGACCAGAGATGGAACCTGTGTCCCCTGCATTGGAAGGCAGATTCTCAACCACTGGACCACCAGGGAAATCCTCATTCCTTTTTTGGAAAGAGATGAAATATAAGTAAACAGATCAAAAATGTAAAGTCGGGTAATTTACAGAAGGTTCGGCATGCTAACCTTGGTTTTCAGACCTCTTTTCAGCTATGTAACTTCTCTCCTGGGTCACCCGGAAGGAGTTGTTTGATTTCTTCTTGATTCTTTATCTGCTTAGGGAAACATATTATCAAACTCTCTTGATTTTGCATGGATGTTGTGAAAAGAAACAGGACTGGCTCACTTAGATGGGCTTTTTAGCTTTTGGTATCTGAGGTGTTACATAAATCCCAGGCCTTGTTTGTACTATGGTTATAATAAGCAGTATAACTTTTCTGCTGGGTAACCCTGAGATCACATTGTCAGAGAAAAAGAAATGGCTGAACAGAACCACTTTTACAAGTTAAACCCATTTTCTGACAGCTGGCTGGTGGGTGAGTTGCTGAGTTCTGAGATTTGAAGTGGCATTTACAGAAGACCTTATTTTGAGAAGGCACCACAGGCAAATTATAACAAGTGTTATTTAACAGCTCTAATTATGATTTTTCCCCTCTCTCTCCCCACTTTGTATCTACAATTTGATCCAAATTAATATTTATTTATACTAATAATAGCCAACCCAGATGGATTGCTTACTATGTACCAAGCAGTGTTCACAAGGGCTTTGCATGAACTAACCCATTTTATCTTCATGATAGCCTAGGAGGTAGGGGCTATTATTATCCTCATTTTAATGATGCTGAGACTGAGGTTAAGAGAGAGAAGAAACTAACCGAATTCTGACACAGACAGTCAGCTCCAAAGCTCAGATCCCTATCGGGCCCTCTCTCATCAGCTTGGCAGTACATCACGTAACTGTCTGTCCTCAGACATACATGACCTTGACTTTATCTTTTGTAATGTTTTTTATTGTGGTAAAAGTCATATAATATGAAACATAGTCCTTTAGCCATACTTAACTATACAGTTTAGTGGCACTGACTACATTCACATTGCCTTGCAGCTCTCACCACCATCCATTTCCCAAATGTTTTACCTTCCTCAACTGAAACTCTGTCCCATTAAACACTAACTCTCCCTCTCCACCACCCACTCCACCCCCGGCCCCTGACAATCTGTCATCATACTTTCTGACTCTATGAATTTGACTACTCTGGGTATCTTGTTTAAGGGGAATTGAACAGTTTTGTACCTACTTTCTATTGGAATGCATTGTTACTTTACCTTGACTTTGTAACTAACACAGATCTTGATGTTCTACTCTTTGGGGGTTATGTAAGACCCTTGACCAAGCCTCAGAAAGCACAGTGGCCCTTGAACTCTGTGAAACTCAATCAAACTTCCATTTCCCAAATATCAGCGGTGCCTGTAAGCATGAGCTGACATTAATGAGCATCTCAGACTTGGAGCAATGTTCTTTTAGTGTCTGTTGATCTCTACAAAGCATTGCTTTCTCCAGCTTTCCATGTGTGAGTGTCTTGTTCGGATGTCTCTGTTTGATCATTTTTCTAATTCAACACAGTATTTAGGGAGCTGTTATTGTAAGCTGGCACTGTGCTTGCTATTGGGGGCACAGTGTAAATTGGGCTGATAAAGTCCCTGCTCTGTTAAGTTCCTTTCTAAGGAAGAAATGGGCACCACCAAGTGATACCAACATAAGAACAGTTAAGTTTGTGGTGGTTGTGTGGGGTGGTGTGTAATTTTGCAGGTACCATTGTTGTTGTTCTTTAGTCACTCCGTCGTGTCTAGCTCTTGGCGACCTCATGGACTGTAGCCCACCAGGGTCTTCTGTCCATGGGGTTTCCCAGGCAAGAATACTGGAGTAAGTTGCCATTTCCTTCCCCAGAGGATCTTCCTGACCCAAGGATTGCCACTGAGCCACCATAGTTAGCCTTTAAGAGATGTGGATATCAAGAGGGGTTAGCAATGTGAAGACCTAGGGTCACAATGACCTCAAATAAAGAGAACAGCATGTTCTAACAACAAATTAGAAGACCCAGGTAGGCGGTGATGGAGGTGGAAGATGGCAGTGGCAGCTGGTTTCTGAGCTGCTAGATCGTTCCGGGCTACAGTTGAGTCAGCCTATTTCAAATGATGCCCATGTTTAGGAGGGCTCAGCTTGCGTGTGGAAGGCCCTCACCTACTCCATTGCACTCCCAGGGTTGAGAGTGAGCAAGCTGAACTCTTCCTGAAGTCTCACTGTGGAGGGAGGAGAGATCCAAGTCCATCACTGACCTTCATGGGCACATCAGATCCAAGCTATGAAGATGAACAAAGAGAACTTGGACCACCACCCAGTGGGAACCACGGCACTAACCTGGACCACTGCTCTGCACCCATGATCCAGAAGGGCATATGGGACCTTGAGCCTATCTTCTTTTTTGTTGTTGTATAAGATATTTATTGGAAATGTTTGATTACCTGATCAACAGCTCAGCTTCTTATATCCAGTGATGACCATTATATCTGATGATCATTACCTGGTGGGCTGTGGTCCATAGGGTCACAAAGAGTCACATTTGACTGAAGCAACTTAGCACACATGCACATAGACACATACTTGATGACCTTTATACTGATCTTCCCTTTGCTTAGAGCAGGAGATGGGGCTTAAATAAATAACTTAGTCATGAGCTGGGAAAAAAGACAAGATCCAGGTATGCTTGGGACACAAAGTCAGGTTGGGGGATGGTGACAAGATGACATGAGAGAGGTTGGCAAGACCTTGGGGAAGACGGGGTCTTTTGGAGCATGAGCTGGAATTTGAATTTTATTGTAACTACCCAGCTGTAAAATAGGTAGTTTACACGTAACCTCTATGGCACTTGGGACTGTTCTTGTGGAAGACAGTTTTTCCATGGACCGCAGGTGGGAGGATGGTTTTAGGATGATTTAAGAACATTACACTTATTGTGCACATTATTTATAATATTATTACATCAGCTCCACCTCAGATCATCAGGCATTAGATCCTGGAAGTTGGGGACCCCTGCTTCAAAGGACCACTCTGGCCAGTGTGTGAAAACAGGGGGGCTGTACAGAGTCAAGGGCACTGCTTGGAGCTCTGAACATCCTGTGATGATGGAGATGGGATGCAGCAAGACAGCACGGATGACGGATCAGGTGGCATTGAAGTGGAAACATTGATGCCTAATCCTTGGGGATGAATTTAAGGGGTGGGGATGGAGCTGAGAGCAAGAAATTGCTAGCGGGGTAGAATATATTGTGGTTTGTTTTTTTTTTTTTTGGCTTTTCCTCCATCAAAGAAGATGTAGAAGTGAGAGAATCAATGTCAGGAAAACAAACCAGAAATGAACAGGCTGTGGTAGGTTACACTGGGACCCCAGAGCTCCATCCTGAATTTTGTAATTGTCTCCCTGCTTCCTAGAAGGTGGAGTTCACTTCCTTTGCCATTGGCCCTGAGCTTTGCACGCCTCTTGCTTTGGCCAAGGCGATGGTGGCAGGTGTGAGCAGAGCAGGTGCTGGAAATGTGTTTACATGACCAGACTTGTCCTCCTGTGCTTCTGGCATCTGGCATGATGAGAAAAACATGTTGTGTAGTCTGGCAGTCCCAGGAGACTGAGAGATGTGTGGAGAAGAACTGAATGCCATCTGGAGCCTGGAGCCAAGTTCTGCGGACCTTCTGAGCCCAGCTGACCCATAGCCCGAAGCAGAGCATCATCAGCTGACCCAAGGATCAGGAATGCTGAGAATAAATGCTTCGTGTTGTACATCACTGGCTAACTGAGTCAGAGCCCTTCAGAAACACCAGCCCCAGCCGTAGGAAGTGCGGCAGACACGCCTTATGAATATGGATAAGTCTTGTCCTGACTCTTCTTATTCAAAGTCTTTGGAGCCTGAGAATCTGCTAAGATTGACAATAGCTTCAGTTTATGTCCTTTAGATAAATGCTGTGAATGCAAGATAAAAAGGGGGGAAAGAAGAGTTGGTAGCTCTCCAGGTCTTTTGGTTCTGTGAAGGTCTCAAACAATGCACCTGTGAATTTATGGTTACCAGGGGGGAAGGGTGGGAGGGAGTGATAGACTGGGAGTTTGGGATAGACATATACACACTTCTATATTTAAAATATATAACCAACAAGGACCTACTGCATAGCACAGGGAACTCTGCTCAATATTATGTAATAACCTAAGTGGGAAAATAATTTGAAAAAGAATAGGTAGTTGAATATGACTGAATCATTTTGCTGTATGCCTGAAACAAGCACAAAATTGTTCATCAATGATGTGTGTGTGTGTGTGTGTGTGTGTGTGTATTATTCACTTAGTCATGTCTGACTCTTTGCAACCCCATGGACTGTAACCCACTGGGCTCCTCTGTCCATGGGATTCTCTGGGCAAGAATACTGGAGTGGGTTGCCATTTCCTTCTCCAGGGGATCTTCCCAGCCCAGGGATCGAACCTGGGTTTCCTGCTTTTACAGGCAGATTCTTTTTTGTCTGAGCCACCAGGGAAGCCCAATACTCCAATATAAAATAAGAATTTTTAAAAATGACAGCAAAACGATGCACAAAAGCCCCCAGAACCATGCCTCGGACATCAGGGGCACTCTGGTTCTCAGTCTGGAGAATAAGAAGAACATCTGTGCTTTTTAAAAAATATTTATTTACTTGGCTGCACAGGTCTTAGTTGCAGCACACAGGATCTTCTGTCTTCGCTGCAGCAGGCGAACTCTTAGTTGCAGCATGTGGGATCTAGTTCCCTGACAAGGGATTGAACCCAGGCCACCTGCAGGGGGCACACAGTCTTAGCCACTGAACCATCAGAAAGTCCCAGGAATGTCTATGCTTTGGAAACAAGTTTGATGAGGAAGTAAATTACCACAGACACTTCAGTCTCCTGTATGAGTCTTTTCTTTCAACATCTCATAAAAGGTCTTTGTTTTGTCCAACATTACTGAATAAATGTTGAGGTAGGAAAGAGCGGGAACGATGCCATGAGCCACTTCCCCCTACCCGCCAAGCTCTATACAGGGACATGCAGTATACACATGAGAGAAGATCCAGATATTAATATTTTTAATACAGGGACCTAAGAAACCAATGCAGCCATGAAATTAGAAGATGCTTACTCCTTGGAAGAATAGTTATGACCAACCTAGATAGCATATTCAAAAGCAGAGACATTACTTTGCCGACTAAGGTCCATCTAGTCAAGGCTATGGTTTTTCCAGTGGTCATGTATGGGTGTGAGAGTTGGATTGTGAAGAAGGCTGAGTACTGAAGAATTTTGAACTGTGGTGTTGGAGAAGACTCTTGAGAGTCCCTTCGACTGCAAGGAGATCCAACCAGTCCATTCTGAAGGAGAACTGCCCTGGGATTTCTTTGGAAGGAATGATGTTAAAGCTGAAACTCCAGTACTTTGGCCACCTCATGCAAAGAGTTGACTCACTGGAAAAGACTCTGATGCTGGGAAGAATTGGGGGCAGGAGGAGAAGGGGACGACAGAGGATGAGCTGGTTGGATTTCATCACGGACTTGATGAATGTGAGTTTGAGTGAACTCTGGGAGATGGTGATGGACAGGGAGGGCTGGTGTGCTGTGATTCATGGGGTCGCAAAGAGTCGGACATGACTGAGCGACTGAAATGAACTGAACTGAACTGAACTGAAGAAACCAAACTCTGGAAAACATCGAGCTTTAGCAAGAAGCTTGAATAAACGACACAGCAAAACCCAGGGCTTGTTCCAATGAGACAGTCCTTTCTGGAATGGGAGTTTGTGCATTGATTTCCATCATCTACTTCCAAGATTGTGTAGGAGGGACTTTCCTGGTGGTCCAGTGGCTAAGGCTCTCTCTGCTCCCAATGCAGGGGGCCTAGGTCAGTCCCTGGTCAGGGAACTAGATCCCATATGCTGCAACTAAAATCTGGCACAGCTGAATAAATGAACAAATACTTTTAAAAAAAGACTGTGTGGACTTAATAATGGCCCCAAGATATCCATGTCCTTGGATCTGGAACCTAGGAATGTACACTTCTGTGACAAAAGGGCTCTCCAGGTGTTGTTAAGAAAGTGACATGAGGAGTTTTGCCCCGATCATCAGTATGGATGTGATCACAAATGTCCTGGTAGAAGAGAGCGGCAGAATTTGGCTACAGGAGGACTCCAATGTGAGGATTTTTCAGAAGGAGGCTGGAGGGGAGCGACAGGTTGGAGTGGTGTTGGAATGGGGCCACAAGCCATGGCATGGTGGCTGCCCCTAATGTTTGAAATGGCAAGTGGACAAATTCTCCCCTGGAGCCTCCAGAAGGAACATGCCCTGTGGACACCTTGCTTTTATACTTCTGACCTGCGAAAGTGAAAGAGAATCTATTTGCGTTGTTCTGAGCCACCAGGCTGTGGCCATGTGTTACAGCAGCAACAGGAAAGTAATACAAGGACCTTAACAGGTGCTTGTATGTGTGTAAGCTCTTACGTGGTGCTTCCCAGTAGTACTAGTGGTAAAGAATCCACCTGCCAGTTCAATTCCCGGGTTGGGAAGATCCCTTGGAGGAGGAAATGGCAACCCTCTCTAGTATTCTTGCCCGAAAAGTTCCATGGAGAGAGGAGCCTGGCAGGCTGCAGTCCATGGGGCCGCAAAGAGTCAGACTCAACTGAGCGAGGTCTTAAGTTGGTTAACTGGGGTTACCTATAGCGCTCTTCTTCCATTCATAGCCCTGGCTACCAGCAACACTGAATGTCTTTTTTATTTGAATGAATCAGTGACATTCCTCTTTTTTTTCCTTTCTTAAACTTTATTTATTTATTTATTTATTTTGGCTGTGGTGGGTCATTTTGCTGCATGTGAGCTTTGTCTAGTTGCAGCGAGGGGGACTACTCTCTAGTTCTGCCTGGGCTTCTTAATGCAGTGGCTTGTCTTGTTGCCGAGCATGGGCTCTAGGGCATATGGGCTTCAGTAGCCGTGGTGCACAGGCTTAGCTGCTCTGTTCAGCATGTGGCATTATCCTGGACCAGGGACTGAACTGGGGTCCCTTGCATTGCAAGGCAGATTCTTAACCACTGGACTATCACAGAAGTCCCACATTCCCGTTTGTATGACTTTCAGAATTCTCTCCTTTTACAGGATAACTGTGTGGCAAAGTGCCTTCCTCCATGGGTTAATAGTTTCTCTGAGCATTGATTGGCCTTGGGAGTATGGGACTCATACCACCCATGCCTGCATCTTTATTAAGTAGCTGCTCAAGGATTCACCTTCGCCTCTGAGATTAGCTGGCTCCCCCGTATGTCTTGAAAGGCCCATGAAAGCAATCATTATTCTATGAATCTTCTTTGTGCTCAAACTCCAAATGTGCACAGACTTGAAAAAAAGAAAAGGTGTGAGGTTTTATTTTTTTTCTTCATTTTGCACTCTTTTTTTTTTTGTCAGCCTTTAAAGAGCTCAAGTTATCTTTGTGTGTTTGACTAATTTCAGATTTTGAAAGCACAAGCAAAGTGCTTGAGGTCTGAAGCTTGCCTATGAAAATGATGGAGCACGATTGGAGAGCTGTCAGACTGGGAATAGTTCATTGGAGAAACCTGCTTAACTTTGCAGCACCAAAAGGTTCATAGAGAAGATGGCTTCCTCCTTTTTAGCACCACTGTGAGACCATCCTGAAGGACATCTGAGAAAGACGTAGCGAATGCTTCCATTTTGTCTCAGCAGTGAATTAAATCTAGTGTCGATGAAGATGTGAACGTGATTTCTTATTTATAGTGTCTGTGTGTTCCAAGAGTTTTAAAAAATGTCAGTTGTTCAGTAATTCCAGTTTGATGAGAAGTGGGGTGGGGAAATTGAGAGGAGTTGTCCTGTATAATACATTTTCTGAGCTGCCCTAGCTTTCTCTAAGCTTTTCTTTATATAATTTTGGACTAAAATGTGCTTTGGAGAAACATCAGTCCAGTGTTAAGTTGTCAAAACTCTTTGTTGCATGTGGCAGAAATCAGTCAACTGGGTGAAACCAAAGAGAGATATTGGTTGACTTTCATAAGAAGCAGTCTGCACATAGATTTCAGGTATGGCTTGATCCAGGAGCTTAAGCAGTATCATCAGGATGCTTTTTCTGTATTCACCAGGAGATTTAGCCAGGCCAGAATCACCCAGCATGACCTTTGGAGAACAGGGAACGAGAGCTGGACTAAAGAAGTTGTATCAGTTGTATATCTTTGTGCCATTTCAGATCTTCTCAGCTCTACCTGATGCAGGGACATTGGGCCATTCTTTCTAGATACAGTAGTAACAAACTCCCTAGTGACTCAGGGGAGTCACACACACACAAAAACCAGCCTCTGACTTTAGACCTGTGCTGTCCTGCCCTAGAACTGTCTTGTTCATTCTGAAATGTAAAAGATTTTGTGGTCAAGTATTTAACTTATATGCAGAGTTCATCATGAGAAATGCTGGACTGGAAGAAACACAAGCTGGAATCGAGATTGCTGAGAGAAATATCAATCACCTCAGATATGCAGATGATACCACCCTTATGGCAGAAAGTGAAGAGGAACTAAAAAGCCTCTTGATGAAAGTGAAAGTAGAGAATGAAAAAGTTGGCTTAAAGCTCAGTGTTCAGAAAATGAAGATCATGACATCACTTCATGGGAAATAGATAGAGAAACAGTAGAAACAGTGTCAGACTTTATTTTGGGGGGCTCCAAAATCACTGCAGATGGTGATTGCAGCCATGAAATTAAAAGGCCCTTACTCCTTGGAAGAAAAGTTATGACCAACCTAGATAGCATATTCAAAAGCAGAGACATTACTTTGCAGACTAAGGTCCATCTAGTCAAGGCTATGGTTTTCCTGTGGTCATGTATGGATGTGAGAGTTGGACTATGAAGAAGGCTGAGCACTGAAGAACTGATGCTTTTGAACTGTGGTGTTGGAGAAGACTCTTGAGAGTCCCTTCGACTGCAAGGAGATCCAACCAGTCCATTCTGAAGGAGAACTGCCCTGGGATTTCTTTGGAAGGAATGATGCTAAAGCTGAAGCTCTGGTACTTTGGCCACCTGATGCAAAGAGTTGACTCATTGGAAAAGACTCTGATGCTGGGAGGGATTGGGAACAGGAGGAGAAGGGGATGACAGAGGATGAGATGGCTGGATGGCATCACTGACTTGATGGATGTGAATCTGAGTGAACTCTGGGAGTTGGTGATGGACAGGAGGCCTGGTGTGCTGTGGTTCATGGGGTTGCAAAGAGTTGGACACAACTGAGCAACTGAACTGAACTGATACACATGGTACCCAGAAGCAAAGAGGAGCTAGCATCCTTCAGGACACACCATTGATCAACAAGAGATGGAAACCAGTGGATAAATCTCTCCCCAAATGGATGGATCTGAGAAGTATCCATGTGTCTCGTCCCAGAAGAGAATCTGGCAACTTTGAGCAATTTGTCATGCTTGATACCAAATACTGACCAACTCCATCATGCATACCAAATACTGACCAACTCCATCATGCATGTCCATGTCAGTTTCCTTCATTCCTATTTCTTTCCCCTTTTTCTGCACTCCTGCCCAGGGGCTAACATACTCTCTTGTTTCACAGCACATAACCTCTGCTTCAGGTTTTTTGTAGAATACAGATTGAGTGATTATGATTCATTTGGAAGAAGTGAATGCCTTTTCTTTCTCAGACATCTTAAAGTACCTTACATACCCAGGAGACTATGGAACTTGTTGGGGAAGGTGTAAGGGACTTCAGTAAGACAAAATTACAGGTTTTATCCAGAGTCACCTCAGCCATAGAAACAGTAGGATGGCTTGGAAGCTTGTCCGCTAATGAGGCTGCATGGCTGTGAAAAGCATGAAGTCAAAGTACATAACACAGGAGATTCTTTGATTCTGCCCAAATGACATCTTGTTGTTCCTAGAATAGAACATAAAGGTGATTTAGAGGTAATCAGAGAGGTAACTGTGGTGTGGTGCACTTAGCTTAAAATATCTGTTCTGTTGTGGCAAATGGCAGAATTTCCTACTTTTTTTTAAGGCTGAAGACATACAGTGCATTTTCTTTATCCATTCATCCATCAATGGACATTTATTTTGCTTCCTACGTTGGCTATTGTGAATAAGGCCACAGTAAGACAGGGATGCAGATATCTCTTCCAGATATTGATTTTGTTGCCTTTGGTTGTATGCCCAGAAGTGGGATCACTGAAGAGAAATGGTAGGTCTCTTTTAAGTTGGGGAATGAGGGGAAATCTCCATTCTGTTTTTCATACAAGCTGTACCAACTGCATTCCTTCCAAGGGTATGAGACTGTGAAATAAGCTGGACAGAGAAGCACAAACACTCTTTGCTATCACTTATATGTGGAATCTGAAATAAAGAAAAGTTGAAGTCATAGAAACAGAGAGTAGAGTGGTGATTACCAGTGTCTGGGGGTAGGGGATGGGAAGATGTTGGCCCAAGGGTCCAAACTTCTAGTTATTAAGTGAATAAGTTCTGGGGACAGTGGGTGACTATAGTTAATCATTATGTGTTATGCACTTGAAATATACTAAGAATAGATTTAAAGTATCCTTTTTTAGCAAAGGTAACTGGGTGAGATGATAGATGTGTTAGCTTGACTGTGGTAATCATTTCACAATTATATATACCTTAAGTCATCATATTCTGCACTTTAAATATAACTACAATTATAGTTATATTCAATATACTTCAATACAGCTGAAAACATTTTTAATGTAAAAAAGATACCTGTACTGCCATTTTCCCTTTGGCAAACCGGTTATCCAATCTCAGCATCTCTCTACGACACCATTGGGAGGTTTAAGGGGGATAATGCATTCAGATTCTCCTAGCTCATACAATGCCTCCAAAGGCTTTCTTGTTACCAAATCTAGACT
This sequence comes from Madoqua kirkii, assembly GCA_006408675.1. Classification (NCBI taxonomy): domain Eukaryota; kingdom Metazoa; phylum Chordata; class Mammalia; order Artiodactyla; family Bovidae; genus Madoqua; species Madoqua kirkii. The sequence goes on along the minus strand of SJYC01016660.1, from coordinate 37,149 downwards.
TCTACAGCAGGTTGTTTACTTACATTTACTATTAGTCAAGGTCATCCAGCAAAACAAAACCAATAGTATATATACAGGCACACCTCAGAGATATTGTGGGCTTGGTTCCAGACCACTGCAATAAAGCAAATATCATAATAAAGTGAGTCACATGAATTCTTTAGTTTCCCAGTGCTTACATAAGTTATATTTAATCCCATATGGTAGTCTACTGTATGCAACAGCATTATGTCTAAAATAATACTGACCATACATTCAAAAATACTTTATTAATAAAAATTCTGGGGCTTCCCTGGTGGCTCATTGGTAAAAAATCCGTGTGCCAATGCAGGAGGCACGGGTTCAGTCCCCAGTCTGGGAAGATCCCAAATGCCGCAGAGCAACTAAGCGCATGTGCCACAGCTATAGCACCGGTGCTCTGAAGCCCGGGAACCGCAGCCGTTGAAGCCCGCACACCTTGCAGCCCAGCGCTCTGCAGCAAGAAAAACCACAGCAATGAGAATACTGTGCTCTGAAACTAGAAAGCAGCCCACGCTCACTGCACTAGAGAAAGGTCAGCGCAGCAATGAAGACCCAGCATGGCCAAAAATAAATAAAATTCTACAAATGGTAACTGTCATCTGGGTCTTCAGCAAGTCATAGTTATAACATCAAAGATCACTGACCACAAATAAACGTAACAAATATAATAATACTGCAAAACCTTGAAATATTGAGAGATTAACCAAAAAGGGACTCAGTGACACAAAATGACCAAATGCTATTGGCAAAAGGGGGCATTGACAGACTCGCTCAATACAAGGTTGCCACAAACCTTGAATTTGTGAACACACACACACACACGCAAAACAAAACAAACAAACAAAAAAACCCCACAGTATCTGAAAACACAATAAAGCAAAGCAGAATGAAGTGAGGTGTGCCTGTGTAACTCTTTACTTTTATACATACATGAAGATGTGTGTTTGTATATATATATATATATATATATATATATATATACAGAATTACATATGTATATATACACATATATATGAAGAGGCTTATTACAAAGAATAATTATGGCGTCTGGCGAGTCTGAAATCTGCAGAGTAGACTAGCAGACTTTGGATACAAGCTGCCAGTGTTCCAGTTTGAGTCTAGAGGCTGTCTTCTGCTGAGCCAGGAAGAGCTGTTGTTGCAAGTGAAGTCTGAAGGCAGTGTGCGAGAGAATTCTCTCTTGCTCAGTGGAGGCCGTTCTTTTTGTTCCATTCAGTCCTTTGACTGATTGGATGAGGCCCGTCATGTTATGGAGAGCAGTCTGCTTCCATGTCAATCTCATCTGAAAATATCCTCACAGAAACACTCAGGATAATGTTTAACCAACTATCCGGGGACCCCAAAACCCAAACAAGCTGATCCACAAAATTAACCATCACAACAGGGAAGTTTGTTTTGTTTTTTCAAAAAACCCATCAAACTGACGAAAAAGGTAAATAGTCATATGAGAGATTGCAACAAAATGTTGAAAAGTGGAAAGATGGTCAGGTGGTAACTGAATTAGCAGACCAGAGATAACCAACCACCTGCAGAAGGGTGGGGGATATATTGATAAGAGAGAGATGCAGGGTGGAGGGCGAGAATGAATAAGATTGTTTTAGGACTTGGATGTTCCAAGCATCTCAGAAATCAGTGTGAGGTGCTGTTGAGAACAGGAAAACACATTGAAACTCTGTGTTTTCTGTGTGAGAAATGCTCAGCTCTCCCAGAGTCCCTCCTATAGTCCTTGCTCATGTCAACTGTCCACCAAGCCCCCACGGTGAGAATGAAGGTTGGCTGTCTGGACAGGGTTAGTGAGAAAAAAACTCTTGCCCTATGCCTCCCCATGATGCCTTCACTGTTTGAGCCCCAAGTCCCTAACACATGGCAGGCAGTTAATGAATTTTATGATAAGCTTGATTGCATTGTTTCACTCATAAACTATTTCCTCTAATGACTTTTGTTTTACAGATTAGGAAATAGACATAAAAATCAGCCAGCTGTTGATTTCTCCATATATATAATTTGTATTCAAGGTGTTGAAAATCTTACAGTGTGTTCTCAATCATGGTAGAAGCATTGAATTTGGGCCCATATCACTCACTGTATTCTAATTACATAAATGTTCATGATCTATCCATGGAAATAGTGTCCTGAACCATAAATGTCAAGATGCAAGGTCAATATTTTTTATTGCTTTACAATAAGTCAATTTTTTTCAAGTTTCCAAGTTTCTGCTAGGCTAGTTATCAGAAATCTAGTCTCATCCACCTCCCTTTTTCTTCTTGGGTTGTTTACATACTGGGAAGTTCCAGAATATATATATTTCAGTCCCAGAATATATATTCCAAAGTGTCAGGAGATGGAGCCATCTGAATGCATAGAACGTGTTCTTGCAAACACCTTCTGAGATGCCAACTCTCCCATCTGGCTTTTACACATTGGCCCATGAAAGTCTCCATGCAAACAATCGACCAGGAAAAGCTTTTTGCCCTCATCTATATAGTGAAGCATCTTTTCAGGTCCAGAAGCTCCCTTGGCTACTTCCAAGCCACTCCTGGGCACACAAGAATATTTCTGCTGCTTCTCTACAGCCCAGGGCATGGCACATGTCCAGGGTACTCTGTCAGCCTAGTGAAATCCCAAGAAAATCTTTTCTTTGGAGACTCTTCACATCCCTGGGAACTGCCTCAGGAAGCAAGAAATGGAGCCACTTCACTGCTCTCACACTCATCTCTCCTTAGCTTGAGGTCTAAGACTCTGTGTGAAGCCCACCCTGCTTCATCACTGACTGTCTTCCCCTCTTCTTGGCTAGAGGAAGCAAATTAGGAAATTAAAGGACACTTGCCATTACTCACTGAGTATTCCTTCAAAACCATAACATTGGCTGTGTTTTTTTTTTCTATTCCAGTGTAGACTTTTGGAAATCAGAAGCCAGGAAAAAATTTCCTCTCCTATTTTGCTTTCTTCTCTACGTTTTATTTGCACACCTCTTCCACACAATGCCATAGTTAATCATGTGTATGTCTGTGCATGCCTGTGTAAGTGCTAAGGTGCTTCAGTTATGTCAGACTCTGTAGCCTGCCAGGCTCCTCTGTCCATGGGCTCTCTGGGCAAGAATACTGGAGTGGGTCACCATGGCCCCCTCCAGTGGATCTTCCTGACCCAGAGATCAAACTCACATCTCTTATATCTCTTGCACTAGCGACTGGGCTCTTTACCACTAGTGCCACATGGACTTCCTATTATTCATAATTATACATTAGTATGTATATGTACACATGAATATGTAATGTATACATTAATGTATACATGAATATGTAATGTACACAAATTTATACACAAATATGCAATGTATACATTAATTTATACACAAATATGTAATGTATACATTAATGTATACATGAATATGTCTCTATTATTCATAATTATACATTTAAAAAATAATATCTTTATAATCCTCATTAATACCAACTGAACTCTCTGAGTGTTCCTACTTGCACCTTTCTGTGTTCGTCTATGCCAAGGACAAGTGGTGCAGGATATAAGGAACCAGAAGTGAAGTTCATAAATCTGAGTCTGGAACTGAGATGCTTAAGAATGAGGTTGAAGTGTGCTTGCTGGCCCTTTTCCGTTGGTAATTAACCCTGCCTTTCTCTAGTTAAAGAATCTCTTTAAAGGATGGATCACCCTCATTCACTCTCATGGGTGTGATTTGACTGGCCATAAGAGGCGTATGTGGGTAGCTCCCTCTTTTTATGAGGAGCTTTTTCTGCCCAGGCATCATCATCTGCTTTGCTCAGGCGGGCTAGGGGGAAGATGACGATGGATTTCTTCTGTTGTTTGCTCTGCTGACTGCATTAGGGCTACGTGTGGGAAGTGGGAGAGGAAGCATCATTTCTACTCTCACTGGTGAGAATCTCTCATGGGTGTGATTTGACTGGCCATAAGAGGCGTATGTGGGTAGCTCCCTCTTTTTATGAGGAGCTTTTTCTGCCCAGGCATCATCATCTGCTTTGCTCAGGCGGGCTAGGGGGAAGATGACGATGGATTTCTTCTGTTGTTTGCTCTGCTGACTGCATTAGGGCTACGTGTGGGAAGTGGGAGAGGAAGCATCATTTCTACTCTCACTGATGAGAATGAGTTGGTTTGCTGAGTCATACAAAGACAGAATGTGAACAGTGCCAGTAGAAATAAGTTTGCCCTTTGTTAATGTTCTCTCATGTCTCTTCTTAAAGTTTTATTAAAGTATAGTTGATTTGGGGGCTCCCAAAGTGATGCAGTGGTAAAGAATCCACCTACAATGCAAGAGATGCAGGAGACACGGGTTTGATCCCTGGGTCGGGAAGATCCCCTGGAGGAGGAAGTGGCCAACACACTCTAGTAGTCTTGCCTGGGAAAGCTCATGGACAGAGGAGCTTGGCAGGCTACAGCCCCTGGGATTGCAGAGACGGACACGACTGAGCGACCCAGCATGCACGTGACTGAGTCACAACGTGGTGACTCCTGCATTCCTTTTTTGAAGTGTAACTGCTTTACAATGGTGTATGAGTTTCTGCTGTATGATGAAGTGAATCAGCTGTATGTATACACTTATCTCCTCCCTCTTGGACTTCTCTCCCACCACCCCCACCATCCCATCCCGCTGGGTTCCCAGTGGGCTCCGAGATGAGCTCCCTGTGATAGACATCCTCAATAGCTATTTTACGCATGGTAGTGTATAAAAGTCAATCCTAATTATAAACCCCATCCTGTGTGACAGGCATGCTCTAATCATCTCAGCTGCATTTCTTCCTCCCCACCACAGGCTGTGCTGTGGAATCATATTAAAGAGCTTCTTCCTCCATTTCCCCTAACATTCTGGTTTTCTCACCTGGGCTTCTCCAAACCCATTCAATCTGTCTTTCTGATTCCCTGCAACAAATTCTTCCACCTTCTTCCTCGGATGTGATGCTTACTTTGACCTTTGCCAGCCTCCCAGCCACTTCTCTGACCATGAATCATTGCTCTACCATAACCTCATAGCCCTTCCCAGTGATACAAGACCCCAGAGGGAGTCCTAGAGCCACTGGAAGGGACTCTGCAGCCCGTGGGCTATCTTAATCATGCTTGCGTGCTCAGTGGTGCCTGACTTTTTGTAACCCTGTGGACTGTAGCCCACCAGACTCTTCTGCCCATGGGGTTCCCCAGGCAAGAATACTGGAGTAGGTTGCCATTTCCTCCTCCAGAGGATCTTCCTGATCCAGGAATCAAATCTGCATCCCTTTCTTCTCCTGAATCAGCAGGCAGATTCCTTTACCACTGAGCCACCTGGGAAGCCCAGACTATCTTAATAGTCAAGTCAAAACCAACCCTGCAAACATCTTGAGTTCCAGCTTCATAGCCTATGCCCCCAAGTTTTACTAATCATCTTCTTCTATTGTCTACTTGCTGGTATAAAAGTAACGAATATGTTTCTTAAAAATAGATCCCTCCAGGTAGGGGAAGTGGGGAGAGAGGGCAGACTGGATTCAGTAGTTCAGATTAAGACAAAAAGTCTAGAAGAAAAAGAAGAAAAAAAGAGAACTGTAATTATTCCAGATCTTTGTGAGGGAGAGCCAAATGGAAAGATTACAGACAAGATGTAGTCTCTGTTGAGAAAGCCTCCTGGTTACTAAGGGATAAATTGGGAGGTTTGGGTTGATATATACACACTACTATATATAAAATAGATAACTAATATGAGGACCTACTGTATAGCACAGGGAACTCTGCTCAAAATTCTGTAATGACCCATATGAGGAAAGAATCTAAAAAAAGAGTGGATATATGTATAACATATCATACGTGTATAACATGTATATACATGTATCATATATGTATAACTGAGTCACTTTGCTGTATACCTGAAACAAACACAACATTGTAAATCAACTCTGTGCCAATAAAAATTTAAAAAAAAAAAAGAAAGAAAGACTTGTAAAATAAAATTGGGCTATAATTAATTTAAGAACTGTCTTTGGAAATGAACCCCAGGAAGATGAAACTTCGTTATTTTACTTAATTCTGCAACATTGGGCATATCTTTTAGTATGCTTTGAACTTGAGACACGAAATATTAGAGGAGAAGCAATCACGTATGGACATTTCTCCAGCCATTGGCTCATAGGAATTATGTACTTCACATTGGAAGGCGTTATCCTAATGTCTGCACCTGGAGTTTGGTCTGCTTTCTCTCTTTAGCTCGAAGATTTTTCAAAACTTTTGCTTATTGGTTTATTTCTTTTTGGCTGCACTGGGTCTTTGTTGCTGTGCTCAAGTTACTCGGTAGCTGTGGTGCAACAGGCTTCTCACTGTGGTGGCTTCTCTTGTTGTGGAGCGTGAACTCCAGAGCGTGCAGGCTTGATAGTTGTGGAGTATGGGCTTAGTTACCCCAAGGCATGTAGAATCTTCTCAGACCAGGGACCAAACCCATGTCCTCTGCATTGGCAGGCAGATTCTTACCTACCGGACCACCAGGGGAGCCCCAGCCCAGTGATTCCTCAACATTCAAATCTGAAAAGGTCACTGTGTTGATTGGACACATGAAACCACCTACACCATACTTTATGGACAATTAAGGAAAAATTTTATAGTAATGAACTTTATGCCATTTCTGTCTTGCTCTGACTCTGAAGCTTAATCCTCTAGGAAGACAAAGCTTCATTACACAATAAATAGAGAGTCTGGCCCTACCAGACTAACGATGTCTGCTATTAAAATACATCTTTGCCTTGGGTTGACACATCCCTTGGTTGAGGTCAATAACTTAGTGGCTGGCTTTTATTATGAATTTTAATTGTAAGAATGATCGTTGAATATATTATTACCTTTAAAGTATTGCATAGAAGTTTCCCATCTTACTGTCTTCTGCCCCTCCCCCCAGTCAGGAATGACCACTGTTTTAACCATGTGATCTTTTCAGCCTCGTTCTAGGCTTTTATATGCCCATTCATGCACGTGTAGAATATACACACATCATACGCATTAGTCCACATCTCATACACATACACATTCATGCACATGTGAAATCTACAGTGAACACTGGAGATTTTCTTTCCACATCAAAGCTGTCATTCTGAAGCTACTGCCTTGCAATTTCCTTTTTTCTTCACCAGTAACATTTCTTGGAGAAGGCAATGGCAACCCACTCCAGAACTCTTGCCTGGAAAATCCCATGGACAGAGGAGTCTGGTGGGCTACAGTCCATGATGTTGCTAAGAACTGGACACCAATGAGTGACTTCACTTTCACTTTTCACTTTCATGCATTGGAGAAGGAAATGGCAACCCACTCCAGTATACTTGCCCGGAGAATCCCAGGGACGGCGGAGCCTGGTGGGCTGCTGTCTTGGGGTTGCACAGAGTCAGACACGACTGAAGTGACTTAGCAGCAGCAGCAGCAACATTTCTAATGATCTGCCCGTGTCTCTGCACATAGAACCAGTTATTCTTCTTACCTGTCACATAGTCATGTTAACCAAAATAATGTAGGTTATAGTACAGTAACCAGTGTTCTTGGAAATCTCAGGGTCTTAGCACAACAAAAATGTATTTCTCACTCATGTAGAGTTACCATCAGGTTGGCAAGGAGCTTTTTTATCAGCTAACTTGGGGATCCAGGCTTTTTCCATTTTGTGATGCTCCCACCTCAATGTATCATTTCCAAGAATAACATGTAAAGGAAAGAGAGGGGTGGAGGAAACACATGGGCCTTACTTGTTCCATTTTCATTTTGAAATAAATTCAGGCTTAAAAATATGTTGCAAAAATATAGAAAGAATTCCCATAGGCTCTTTACTGAAATTCCCTATATGTCAACATGTTACATAACCACAGTGCAATTGATCAAAACCAGGAAATAAATATTGATATGGGAATGTGAGTCAATACAGACCTATTTGGATTCCGCCATTGTCCCGTTAATGCCCTTTCTGGCATGAGCCACACACTCTCACTCTGGGATAATTCCTTATACTTTGTTTTTCATGACCTTGCCATTTTTAATGAGTTGTTGTTGTTGTTCAGTCACTAAGTTGTGTCCGGTTCTTTGTGACCCCATGAACTGCAGCATGCCAGATGCCTCTGTCCTCCACTGTCTCCCAAAATTTGCTCAAATTCACATCCATTGAGTTGGTGATGCTGTCTAACCATGTCATCTTCTGCCACCCCCTTCTCCTTTTGCCTTCAATAAGTACTGGTCAGTTATCTCGTAGGATGTGCCTCAGTTTGGGTTTGGCTAATATTTCCTTGTGATTAAATTCAGGATGTCCTTTTTTGGCATGAATACCATGGAAATTATGCTGTGCCCTTCTTGGTGAGTTGTATTGGCAGGTGCATGGCATCATTATATCCTGTTACAGGGGAGGCTAGCTTGGTGCGTTTGGTTAAGGTAGCATCTTCCAGACTTATACACTGTGGCCTTTCTGTTTTCCCCAGTGTATTAAATAACTGTAGAGATACTTGGAGACTATGTAAATATCCTATTGATTGTCATACTTTGTCTACAAATTGTGGCGTCCCTTGACTCAACTCCACAAGAGTCATCGCTATGAACAGTGTTTACCTCTGCTGATTTTCTATTTCCATCCTTCTTTCTGTGTTTATTCATTGCAGTTCATTTATGTATTCCACTATGTGTTTATATCAGCTATCGACCCATGGATATTTGTTTTATTCTGTGGAATACAATCCAACCTTCTCATGAGTTAGTTTCTTGCTCAAATTATCCCAGATTTGTCCATTTAAAACTCCATGGCCCTTTCCGCATGCCATTATCCTTTTTTTTTTTTTTTGAACTGTTTTTAAATTGCCTGCCACTTTGAGAGTCCCGGGCTTCCCTTGTGGCTGAGATGGTAAAGAATCTGCCTGCAACGCTGGAGATGCAGGTTTGATTCCTAGACTAGAAAGATCCCCTGCAGAAGGGAATGGCAACCCAGGAGAATTCCATGGACAGAGAAGCCTGGCAGGTTACCATGCATGGGGTCGCAGAGTTGGACATGATTGAGCTACTAACACTTTCACTTTCAGAAGAGGTCCCAGGCTTCTCATGTACTTGTCATGTTGCAGACTGGCATCTGCCATTTCTCCAAGGATCCCCAGTTCCTTTCATTGAAGATGTTATTTTGGCTCCAAGATCTGGGTTTTAGGGGTGTGCACTGTCTTGGAACAGACACAGTGCTTCATCCCCTGCTCTCCTTCCCAGTTGCTGGCTCTCGTCACACACTCCCAACCTAAGATCAGGGAGACCGAGAAATCTTATGTTTTCAATACCCAGGAAAGGACGCAATGTGATGAGCACGTGGCGCTGTTGCCATTACAGTAGCGCTGAGTATGCTGAGCCCTCTTTATTTACCCATGTCCTAGGCTTCCAACTTTTCACTCTTAAAAATAACCCTGCAATGTAATCCTTCAAGCCTGTCTCCTTGGTCACAGTCCCAGTCGATTATCCATGTTCCTTGTCACTAAAAAATATCTTGGTTGATCTATAAGGAGATCAGGACCACTTCAAATCTGGCCATGGTGATGTTTTCTGAATTTTATTTGCCACCAAAAGTGAAACACCATGCCCCACATGTATTTTGGGTTCTGCACTCTCTTCGGGTTTGTCATCAGCTGTTTTTGCTGTAAAACAGTCTGAAGTGGATTGTGGCAAGCTGGCATGTCTGAAACTCAGGTTCTAGTTATTTTATTTTTAGTTTGACTTTTTTCCTAATGAACCCCAAACTCCAGAAACCTTCTCTCCATAATTGGACTCAGGGGTTGGTGGCCACAGCCTTCTATAAACTGTTCATTTAAAATAAAACTCTCTTGTTAGCAATAAGAAAATAAGAGGCTTTCATAACATGGTTTTTTTTTAAAGCTCTGATCTGAATAAATAGAAACATGAAACTGTGAGATGTGGTTAGTAAAGTTACATTGTTTCTACAATACACTATGGCTAAAGAAAAATCTAGATTAAGGAGATTTTGAGGGACAAACTGGAGAAACAGAGGGAGAATACTGCTGGTGTAGGAAGGGAAGAGTGAGGTAGACTGAATTATAATGATGGAAGGAGAAAAAAAGGTACCTTTCACACCTATATTCTAGGCAATTTTTAAAAAATATAATTGGCTACAGCACATCAAAATAGCAACTTATTTGAGAAAATAAAAGTGAAAGTAAATTTTCAGGCATTTCAGTTTTACTATGACATAGGCAATGGCACCCCACTCCAGTACTCTTGTCTGGAAAATCCCACGGATGGAGGAGCCTGGAAGGCTGCAGTCCATAGAGTCGCTAAGGGTCAGACACAACTGAGTGACTTCACTTTCACTTTTCACTTTCATGCATTGGAGAAGGAAATGGCTACCCACTCCAGTGTTCTTGCCTGGAGAATCCCAGGGACGGGGGAGCCTGGTGGGCTGCCGTCTATGAAGTTGCACAGAGTCGGACTCAACTGAAGCAACTTAGCAGCAGCAACAGCTTTCTCTGGTTATATCCTAGATCAACAGTCATGACCTGGGGATGGTTTCCCAGTTCTTGAAATCAGAATGGTGTCTTTCATCTGGTTTACTGTTGATCTGTTCCTGAATCACCGTCCCAGTCTGAGATTGTTATCAGTCTCTACCGTACAGAAGACCATGTCACCGTGTAAAGACATTATTTTAGACATGAAGGTAATACAGTTGCCTTTAAACATAATTTATTGAGGTGGAGTCAAATAATGTAAAAGTAAACATTTAAGTGGATCTTTTCAGTTGCAGTCACAATGCTGTGAGGGGGGGTCTATAGACTCACATTATATTGTGGCTGTAGTATAATGCCAGGCTGGCAACAGCCAACCACAGTCATATGGACACTGAAATTGAACCATCTAGTCTGCAAACTATATTCCTAGCCTTGACCTTAAGCATGTCTCTTATTCTTCTGTCCTTCCATTTATACTTCTATCAAACTGCGTAAGTGCCTGCGTGCATGCTCAAGTTGTGCCTGACTCTGTGACCTCCTGGACTGTACAGTGCCAGGCTCCTCTGTCCATGGGATCATCCAGTCAGGAATCCTGGAGTGGCTAGAACAACAATTTCATGCATCTTGTGAGGATTTTTTTATTATGATTAAGTGAGTGAACCCCATAAAACACTCATGAGAGGCTCTGGCACATAGGAAATAGAGATTATCATTTTTGGAGCACTTATCACTATCTAAAATTATATTGGTACTTATTTATGAATCGTCTTTCTTCACCTCTAGAATGTAATATCTATGTGAATGAGTCTTTTTCTGTTGCCACAGCTGCTAAATGCCCAAAACCAAAGAATGTCTGATTTATAGTAGACGCTTGATAAATACTTACTTGATTCATGAATTCCTGAATGAACAGATGACGGAATGACCGATCTGTGACTGTCAGCTCTATCCTGACAAGTCCCGTCTGTGACTCAGTGTTAATAGTGCTTCTGAGCAGACCTGAGAATCAGAATTTTTTTTCTCTTCTTGTGCCCAGGAAACTTATCCATTCAGATACAGGTGCACAGAAATGCTAATACTATACCCACAAGACTGACCCAGGTGCCTTTTATCAGGTGGCACAAGTGACGAAAGAATCCCCAGCCGCATGCTTCCGAGGTTAGGCACTTTTGCTTTTACAGCTTGTGCTTTGGAACTGTAGCACCCAACAGATGATCAGGATCTGAAATGGCTTTGAAGCCTATTAGAGGCCACCATCATGGGACTTCCCTGGTGGCTCAGATGATAAAAAATCTGCCTACAATGCAGGAGACTCAGGTTCAATCCCTGGGTCAGGAAGATCCCCTGGAGAAGGGAATGGCTCCCAGGATTCTAGCCTGGAGAATTCTATGGACAGAGGAGCCTGGTAGGCTATAGTCCATAAGGGTCGGAAAGAGTAGGATATGACTGAGCAACCAACACTTTTAGTTTTCACTTTTTTTTCAGGTGTGACCGTCATCTCAGTACCTTACCCATGCAAGAAATGTAAATGTATCTGTTATTCTATAATTAATTCTCCACTTGTTTTTCATTTCCCCTGCACTCCTCCTATATCTCAGGTGACCCAAAGTTTCAACTCTCTCTTTCTCCAGGATCCGACAGAAATTCTAGGGAGTTTCTTATTTGCCATGTCATGCCTTGTGTGCAAGGGGAGGTCCTCGAACCTCTGTGTCAGTCCTTCTTTCCTGCTGAGGTTGTGAATCAACCCAGATGTTACTGGTCTTCGTCTGGACCACTGCTGTCTATAGAGATGCCATGGCCCTGAGCCATGCCCATGTCCCTTCTGCTCCCTTACCACAGGGAGACGTAGCATGCTCCCAAGCGGTCTCAAACCTTAATTACACTCAGATTATTTTTTTAATTTTTATTTTATATTAAAGTATAGTTTAACAATATGTTACTTTCAGATATACAGCAAAGCGATTCAGTTATACATGTATCTATTCCTTTTCTTTATTTAAAAAAAATTTATTCATTTATTTGGCTGCATCAGGTCTTGGTTGCAGCACGTGGGATCTTTTGTTGCAGCTCATGGACTCTGTAGTTATGGCGCACGGACCCTCTAATTATGGCGCACGGACTCTCTAGTTTTGGCATTCCGGCTCAGTAGTTGTAGCACCTGGGCTTGATTTCCCCACAACATATGGGTTCTTGGTTCCCCAACCGACCAGGGATCCAGCTCACATCCTCTGCATTGGAAAGTGGACTGTCAACTACTGGACCACCAGGGAAGTCCCCTTTCTTATTCTTTTCCCATTTAGATTACTTACAGAATATTGGGCAGAGTACCCTGCGTCATACAGTAGGGCCTTGTTGGTTATCTCTTTTAAATATTAGCAGTGTGTGTCTGTCAATCCTAAACTCTAAATTTATTCCTTCCTCCACCTTTTCCCTGTGCCTGACTCTGTGACCTCCTGGACTGTACAGTGCCAGTCTCCTCTGTCCATGGGATCATCCAGTCAGGAATCCTGGAGTGGCTAGAACAACAATTTCATGCATCTTGTGAGGATTTTTAATTATGATTAAGTGAGTGAACCCCATAAAACACTCATGAGAGGCTCTGGCACATAGGAAATAGAGATTATCATTTTTGGAGCACTTATCACTATCTAAAATTATATTGGTACTTATTTATGAATCGTCTTTCTTCACCTCTAGAATGTAATATCTATGTGAATGAGTCTTTTTCTGTTGCCACAGCTGCTAAATGCCCAAAACCAAAGAATGTCTGATTTATAGTAGACGCTTGATAAATACTTACTTGATTCATGAATTCCTGAATGAACAGATGACGGAATGACCGATCTGTGACTGTCAGCTCTATCCTGACAAGTCCCGTCTGTGACTCAGTGTTAATAGTGCTTCTGAGCAGACCTGAGAATCAGAATTTTTTTTCTCTTCTTGTGCCCAGGAAACTTATCCATTCAGATACAGGTGCACAGAAATGCTAATACTATACCCACAAGACTGACCCAGGTGCCTTTTATCAGGCGGCACAAGTGACGAAAGAATCCCCAGCCGCATGCTTCCGAGGTTAGGCACTTTTGCTTTTACAGCTTGTGCTTTGGAACTGTAGCACCCAACAGATGATCAGGATCTGAAATGGCTTTGAAGCCTATTAGAGGCCACCATCATGGGACTTCCCTGGTGGCTCAGATGATAAAAAATCTGCCTACAATGCAGGAGACTCAGGTTCAATCCCTGGGTCAGGAAGATCCCCTGGAGAAGGGAATGGCTCCCAGGATTCTAGCCTGGAGAATTCTATGGACAGAGGAGCCTGGTAGGCTATAGTCCATAAGGGTCGGAAAGAGTAGGATATGACTGAGCAACCAACACTTTTAGTTTTCACTTTTTTTTCAGGTGTGACCGTCATCTCAGTACCTTACCCATGCAAGAAATGTAAATGTATCTGTTATTCTATAATTAATTCTCCACTTGTTTTTCATTTCCCCTGCACTCCTCCTATATCTCAGGTGACCCAAAGTTTCAACTCTCTCTTTCTCCAGGATCCGACAGAAATTCTAGGGAGTTTCTTATTTGCCATGTCATGCCTTGTGTGCAAGGGGAGGTCCTCGAACCTCTGTGTCAGTCCTTCTTTCCTGCTGAGGTTGTGAATCAACCCAGATGTTACTGGTCTTCGTCTGGACCACTGCTGTCTATAGAGATGCCATGGCCCTGAGCCATGCCCATGTCCCTTCTGCTCCCTTACCACAGGGAGACGTAGCATGCTCCCAAGCGGTCTCAAACCTTAATTACACTCAGATTATTTTTTTAATTTTTATTTTATATTAAAGTATAGTTTAACAATATGTTACTTTCAGATATACAGCAAAGCGATTCAGTTATACATGTATCTATTCCTTTTCTTTATTTAAAAAAAATTTATTCATTTATTTGGCTGCATCAGGTCTTGGTTGCAGCACGTGGGATCTTTTGTTGCAGCTCATGGACTCTGTAGTTATGGCGCACGGACCCTCTAATTATGGCGCACGGACTCTCTAGTTTTGGCATTCCGGCTCAGTAGTTGTAGCACCTGGGCTTGATTTCCCCACAACATATGGGTTCTTGGTTCCCCAACCGACCAGGGATCCAGCTCACATCCTCTGCATTGGAAAGTGGACTGTCAACTACTGGACCACCAGGGAAGTCCCCTTTCTTATTCTTTTCCCATTTAGATTACTTACAGAATATTGGGCAGAGTACCCTGCGTCATACAGTAGGGCCTTGTTGGTTATCTCTTTTAAATATTAGCAGTGTGTGTCTGTCAATCCTAAACTCTAAATTTATTCCTTCCTCCACCTTTTCCCTTTGGTAACCATAAGTTTATTTCCTAAGTCTGTAAGTCTGTTCATACAGATTTTGTTTAATACTTCAGCTGCTGTCTTCAGAAGGTAACCATGTCAGTTCCCAGTATATGCTGTGGGGTAAAACTCAGCGGATGGCTCTGTCCCCTCTGCTCTCCTCTTTGCAACTTTACCTGAATATAGTAATATAGTAGTCTCTCAGGCATGTTCAACTCTTTGCGACTCCATGGACTGTAGCCTACCAGGCTCCTCTGTTCATGGGATTCTCCAGGCAAGAATACTGGAGTGGGTAGCCATTTGGTTCTCCAGGAGATCTTCTTGAGCCAAGAACTGAACTTGAGTTTCCTGCGGTGCAGGCAGATTCTTTACCATCTGAACCATCACTTTACCTGAAGGTATTATTATTCCTTCTGCAATTCAGCCCAGCATGGAGTCAGGATGCAGGAACCCTCAGTTTTCTGCTCACTTTATTTCTGAGTTACTGGCACCCCACTCCAGTACTCTTGCCTGGAAAATCCCATGGATGGATGAGCCTGGAAGGCTGCAGTCCATGGGGTCTCTGAGGGTTGGGCACGACTGAGCGACTTCACTTTCACTTTTCACTTTCCTGCACTGGAGAAGGAAATGGCAACCCACTCCAGTGTTCTTGCCTGGAGAGTCCCAGGGACGGGGGAGCCTGGTGGACTGCCATCTATGGAGTCGCACAGTGTCAGACACGACTGAAGTGACTTAGCAGCATGATATCACAGCTATGACTCTGTTTTACCTTGGGTTTTCTAGAAGTGGGATGAAGTTTCTCATCTAAGTGATTAATTGAGGAGGCGGTCTCAGGAGAAAACTATAAGGAAAGTGGGAAGGGAACAGGTAGCCGGGCTATCTATTATCTGATATCGGCATTGTGGAAGCCGATCCTCAGCCTGACCCCATGGGAAGCTCTAGGTTAGAGGTCCCCAACCTCCAGGTGGCGTACCAGTACCTCCTGTCAGAATATTGGCAGCACAATAAACATATGTGCTTGAATCATCCTCAAACCTCGCCACTTCCAGTTCGTGGAAAAACTGTCTTCCATGAAACCAGTTCCTGGTGCCAAAAAGGTTGGGGACTGCTGTCCTAGCGAATGGGTCACTAAATTGAGGCCCCAGGGGGCAAGGAAGACAGTCTTTTGTCTTCCCCATCAGTCTGGCATGGGCCATGGTTTGGGGTGGTTTTCAGGAAAAGCAGAATCTTGCAGATAATACCAGGGGAAGCAGCTCCCATTGTCCAGAGGTGGTTCTCAGGATTCTTGAACTATAAGCTATTAGCATCAACCCCAGCAGCAGATTCAGAGTTGGGATGGGGGCGTCAGTAATGGTCCTGTTTATTTAGACAAAGAAGATAGAAGATAACTGGATACATCTGAGCACTATGCTGTAACACTGAGGCATCAGGAAGATTCTTTCCATTGTCAGAAGCAGGGAATGGGATAATTAGGCAGTTTGGGATGGATGTGTACACACTGCTATATTTTAAATGGGTAACCCACCAGGACCTACCTCTTAGCACAGGGAACCCTTCAATGTTATGGGGCAGCCTGGATGGGAGGCGGAGTTTGGAGGGAAATGGATATATGTATTTATATGGCTCAGTCCCTTTGCTGTCCACCTGAAACTATCGCAACTTTGTTAACTGGCAATACTCCAGAATAAAATAAAAACGGGGAAATAAAAGAAATTTCTTTCCATATTCAGTGAGTTAACAAAATCTCTTTTAGCCACAGGATTTCAAATTTTGTAAAACAAATGCCTCTCCATCCACCAAATTCAGGCTCAAGCCAGTGGGAAGTCTGTATGTATCTATCAGCAGCTTTGGCATGAACCTATCTAAGCCAGTTCCTGAAGTTCTACAGCAAAGTAGGGAGTTGATAGAAGACACGGTGGGTCAGCTGGTAAAGAATCTGCTGCGGAAGACCTGGGTTGGGAAGATCCCCTGGAGAAGGGAACAGCTACCCACCCCAGTATTCTGGCCTGGAGAATTCCATAGACTGTGTAGTCCATGGGGTCTCAGAGAGTCTGACACGACTAAGTGACTTTCACTTTTACTTTCTGATAAAAGACCTAAGGAAAACTCAGTGGGACAGCTGGGTCATATGGTGGTGCTATTTTTAGTTTAGTTTAGTTTTTTTTTTTTCTTTTCCCATTGTTGTTGTTTTGTCATATTGTATTGTGCTAAACTGGAAGACACATAGGGGAGGGAGAAAATTACCAGGCAGAAATGATATATACCTACTAGAAAGCTGTATATGTACATACATGTTATATTTATTTAAATGTCCACAGCATTTACTGCTTAAACTTTTTTCTCTCGTTTTAAACTTCACTGGCATGCAGGCATTAATTGAGTTAAAAAAAAAAAGTTTAAAATGATAATACTTACAGTAAGATCTCCAAATTTTTAACTATTTGCTTCTTATTTGACCCATTAGAGCTATGGTGTACTTTCTGAAATTTTGTGTCTTTGTATTCTACTCTTGGTTATTAAAAAAACAAAAAACTAAAGAGATGTCTGTCTGTTTTTTATAAAAATCAATCATTTTATATTCTTTTTCCGGAAAAAAACAAATACTGTATTATGTGTACCTTGTAAATGCAATTATATTGATTTCAGTTGTATCTGCAATAATATACTAGCTTTGCGTGTTCCCAGGGTCACTGTGTGTCATGGAAATGATTGCCATCCCAGTACCTCTCTTTTAAAAGTATTTATTTCTGTTTGGCTGTGTCAGGTCGTCATTGCTCTGCGGGGTCTGCTCTCTAGTTGTGCGTGGTCTTGCCATTCTGGTGGCTTCTCTCATCGTGGAGCACAAGCTCTAGGTATGACGGCTTCTGAACTGGCTGCTCCCAGACTCTAGAGCTCAGGCTCAGTAGCTGTGGTGCACGGGCTTAGTTGCCATGTAGCATGTGGGATCTTCCCAGACCAGAGATAGAACCGGTGTCTCCAGCATTGGCAGGTGGATTCTTAACCCCTGAACCACCAGCAAAGTCCACAGTACCTGTCTTGAATGCTTTTTATGAAGCAGTTTTTAGAAATCAGAGGGAAGATGAGAGTGTTCAAAGAACTCAACAAGATGGCACTCATACTTTGTATCTCGAATGTACTGTGTGTATTTCACTCTTTCTTCTCTCTATACAGCCACGTTGTTAGCCTTAATTAGAACATTAAATACTATAGTTTCCCTTTACAAAGCCAGCAGGGTTTTCTTTGCTGTAAAATGAGTCATTCAATTCCCCTTCTGCTAATGGGTAGAGGATAATTAACATTGTCTTGAGGCTAATTTTCATTTACGCTACCATTCCTCATAGGCTGCACATTATTCTCTGGAAAAGTCAATGTGTCACTTTTATTAGCCCAGTTTGCACTTTAACACCACGGAAATTAATTCAGGCTACATTAACGTACTCGGCTTTAGATACAATGGAATTATCTGACTGTGTCCTTTATGAAGTGCCATCATTTAGCAGTGAATTGATGCAGCTCCGTTAAAAAAAAAAAAAATGAGATCACCATTGGATGCTTGTACTGTTATTGATTTTCCTAGTCATGTGACAGAGCCATAAGGAAGGGTGGAACAAACATTTGTTTTTTCACTATTGCTCAGTTTTCATTCATGAGACCAGGAGTTCCACTTTTTAAGAGATGATGGGATTCCCAGTGACTTAGCGCCCTTAAAGGATTGGCTCTAATTCATTATTTAAACTCTTGGAAAGGTTTTCTGGGTTTGGGCTTTTATACCAACAAAAATTCAAGGTAAAAAAAATCTAATATTAAAGACTGCAGCCATTAGGGAATTTTCACATCTCTTTTTCAAACAGTGCAAAGCGTGGTTAGGATTTCTATTCCAGGTTTGCAGTTTTAAGATGATGTTTCACAAATTGCCAGAGCTCTCTGGTAATTCTCCCCTAAATGAGTACAAAGTTCTCATTCCTAAAAATTTCTTTAGGAAGCAAAGGAAGTGGTAAAAAACATCTGCCACTTTGCCACAACATTTATTATTTTACCAAGGTCCACTAGAGTTATACTTCCTTAATGTGCTCTTGGTTTACTGAGTTTTGGGTAGTGACCATTATTAGCAAGAAAAAGTCCTACTTCTTTAAGTGTCTTAATTATATACTTATTAGATGGTAGGGCTTGCATGCATGCGTGGTAAGTCACTTGAGTCTTGTCCAACTGCCCAAACCTATACTGCCGTCCATAGGATCCTCCACGCAAGAATACTGGAGTGGGTTGCCATGCCCTCCTCCAGGGTGTCTTCCCAACCTAAGGATCAAATCCGTGTTTTCTATGTCTGCCTGCTCTGGTGGTTTCTTTACCACTACCACCACCTTGCGAGCGTGCTTAGTCACTCAGTCGTTTCCGACTCTTGCGACCCCATAGACTAGCCTGCCAGGCTCCTCTGTCCATGGGATTCTCCAGGCAAGAATACTGGAGTGAGTTGCCATTTCCTTCTCCAAGGGATCTTCCCGAGCCAGGAATCAAACCTGGGTCTCCTGCATTGCAGGTAGATTCTTACTAACTGAGCTATGCGGGAAGCCCCAACACCACCTTCAGTTCAGTTCAGTCGCTCAGTCGTGTCCGACTCTTTGCGACCCCATGAATCACAGCACGCTAGGCCTCCCTGTCCATCACCAACTCCCAGAGTTCGCTCAGACTCACGTCCATTGAGTCCGTGATGCCATCCAGCCATCTCATCCTCGGTCATCCCCTTCTCCTCCTGCCCCCAATCCCTCCCAGCATCAGAGTCTTTTCCAGTGAGTCAACTTTTTGCATGAGGTGGCCAAAGTACTGAAGTTTCAGCTTTAGCATCATTCCTTCCAAAAAAATCCCAGGGCTGATCTCCTTCAAAATGGATTGGTTAGATCTCGTTGCAATCCAAGGGACTCTCAAGAGTCTTCTCCAACACCACAGTTCAAAAGCATCAATTCTTCAGTGCTCAGCCTTCTTCACAGTCCAACTCTCACATCCATACATGACCACTGGAAAAACCATAGCCTTGACTAGACGGACCTTAGCTGGCAAACTAATGTCTCTGCTTTTGAATATGCTAACTAGATTGGTCATAACTTTTCTTCCAAGGGGTAAGCGTGTTTTAATTTCATGGCTGCAGTCACCGTGTGCAGTGATTTTGGAGCCCCCCAAAATAAAGTCTGACACTGTTTTCACTGTTTCCCCTTAGAGGCCCCCCAAAAGATGGTAGTAACTGCTGCCTTTGAATCAAAAGTTTCAAATTGGTGTCTTCTCAGTCAGGTATGTGGGTGCTTGGGCTACATAGGACCTTTTTTTTTACTTTACTTTTTTGTGCAATTTTAGGTTCACAGCAAACTTGAGGGGAAATTTCCCATTCACCCCACCTCCCACATAAGCACACCTCCATTGTCAACATTCCCTGCCAAAGTGGACACTTGTTAGAACTGATGAGTCTACATTGACATCCATCATTACCTGAAGTCTAATTTACATCGGGGTTCATTTGTATGTTGTACATTTTATGGGCTTGAATAAATGTGTAATGAAATATATCCATTATTATAGTCTCATATGGAGTATTTTAGTATGGCCTAAACATCCTCTGTGCTCCCTGTTCATCCTCCCTGCCATCCCACCCTGGGAAACCACTGATCTTTCTATTTTCTCCACCATTTTGCCTTTTTCATATTATATAATTGGAATTGTGCTGTATGTAGCCTTTTCAAGTTGAGTCTTTCACCTAGTGATGTACATTTAAGGTTATTCCATGTATTGTCATGGCTTGATAGCCCTTTTCTGGAAAATTCCTGAATAATATTTCATGGGCTTCCCTGGTGGTTCAACGGTAAAGAATCCACTTGCAATGCAGGAGACATGGATTCAATCCCTGGGTCGGGAAGATTCCCTGGAAGAGGACATGGCAACCCACTCCATTATTCTTGCCTGGAGAATCCCTTGGACAGAGAAGCCTGGCGGGCTACAGTCCCTAGGGTCTCAAAGTATCGGACATGACTGAGGTGACTTAGCACACACAAGCAATATTTCATTATTAACCACAACCCAACCCAAAAATGGGTGGTAGATCCAAATAGACATTTCTCCAAAGGAGACATACACATGACCAAAAAGCATATGAAAAGATGCTGAACATTGCTAATTATTAGAGAAATGCAAATCAAAATTACCATTAAATATCACCTCACATCAGTCAGAACAGCCATCATCAAAAAATCTACAGTGACCATAACTTATTGATTCATTCACCTACTGAAGGGAATCTTGATTACTCACAGAGATTTTTTTTCTAAAAGAAAAATATATAAATTTTATTGCTTGGTTTAACATCAGCAAACTTTATGTCAATTCTGGATTTCTGAGTTCTCTTGTAAAACTAGAAACTGACAGGCAGGTGAGAACCCTGCTTGGTCACAGCCTGCTGAAGCTTCTCCAACTCAGAAATGCATTTCCAGATGACCTCAGGACCCACCCAATCCACTCCATTTTGGCCCCATTTGTGGGAGACCTGTGATCTAAACAGCAACAATAGCAAAATGATGTTTAAATAAATATTGTCCCAAATTGAGCAAATTGTTCATGTACACAACATTCATTGAGTCTTCTGTTTATTTTTCTACCATTCAGGGCTGGCCATTATGACCACATAATAGATTTCTCTGAAGGAAGGAAAGCATGATTCTTTCTAAAGCCAAATTCTCTTTATTCTTCCCAGAGCCAAAATCCATAGAAGTCTTTGTGCCACAGGTGCCTTTTTCAAACAGCAGTGGTTATCTAGTTTCCTGAAGAGGAATCCAAATGCAATCAAATGGCCACTTGACCCTGGAAAGTTGGCAGAGTTTCTGTCTCCTCTAGAAGCCAAGCGTGGCTGGGACCCAGATGAAAGACTGAGGTTAAAGTGGAGCCTTGGAGTGTCTGGTTTGGAATTAAATCATTACTGCTCCCTTCTGAACTAATCTCTTCCCTTCTTTGAAAAATTCCTCTCCAAATTTTTCATTGACCTTCTCCCAGCAGTAAAATAGCAGCATGACCCAGGGGCTGTGTGTGTCCAGCTGCTGTCATTGGGTCATTTCCAGGAATGACAGTCCCTGAATCCCCCTCCCCCAGATCTGAGTTCATTACTCATTTGACATCCATCTCTGTGATATGAAGTTTGCTGCTATCTTGAACTCACAGAGGCAACAGGGATCTCAAGGAAATGTGCTGCTGGTTTGCATTACAGTTGAGGGCTTAGGAGGAGCAGGAGTGGGATGTAAAGGAGAGAACAGTTAAGACTCAAGCTGGCTTACACCACTTAGTATGATAATCTCTAGGCTCATACACGTTGCTGCAAATGGCATTATTTCATTCATTTTTATGGCCGAGTAATAGTCCATTGTATCTATTTATATGTACTACATTTTCTTTATCCATTCTTCTGTCCATGGACGATTCCGTTGCTGTCATGTCTTGGCTATTGTAAAGAGTCCTGCAATGAACATTGGGATGCATATGTCCTTTCTAGTTGTGGTTTTCTCCGGGTATATGCCAAGTGCTGGGATTGCTGGATCATAAGATAGTTCTATTTTTAGTTTTTCAAGGAACCTCCATACTGTTCTCCATATTGGTTTTACCAATTTACATTCACATCAAACAAAGACAGATATCATATTGTATCACTCATATGTGGGGTTTAAGTTTTTAAAAATTGATGCAAATGAACTTATTGACAAAACTTACAGATATCAAAAATAAACTTAATAGTTACCAAAGGGGAAATCTGGGAGAGGTTAGTTCATCGGAAGGACTGATGCTACAACTGAAACTCCAATACTTTGGCCACCTCATGTAAAGAGTTGACTCATTGGAAAAGACCCTGATGCTGGGAGAGACTGGGGGCAGGAGGAGAAGAGGAAAACAGAGCATGAGATGGCTGGATGGTATCACCGACTCGATGGACATGAGTTTGAGTGAACTCCAAGAGTTGGTGATGGACAGGGAGGCCTGGCGTGCTACGATTCATGGGGTCGCAAAGAGTTGGACACGACTGAGCAACTGAACTGAACTGAACTGATAAATCAGAAGCTTGAGATGAACATACACACACTACTGTATACAAGATATGTTACCAATAAGGACCTACTGTATAGCACATGTAACTCTACTCAATATTCTGTGATAACCCATAGGAGAAAAGAATCTGAAAAAGAATGGATATGTGTATGGATATATGCATACCTGAGAAAGAATGGATATATAATTGAATCACTTTGCTGTACACCTGGAACTAACACAGCATTGTAAATCAACTGTAACCTAATAAAATTAAAAGAAGAAGGCTCAATTGGTCTAAATGGCAGAGGGTTAATCAGAAAGCTGATATTCAGCTAAGGTCTGGACATTTCTCTCTACATAGAGATGGGAGTTTTCAAAGATGATACAAGGAGAGAAGTGTTCTTAACCCTATGAAATCATTCTTGGGATCAGCACATCCCAAACTTTATCATCCACACAAATTTGAGCAGCTCTGGGGGATTGAGAGGGTCTTCAGAGAATATATGGGGGCCCTTGAAAAAGTGGTGTGTTTCTTACAATGATCTGATTATGATTTAAAAAAAAAACACACACAATACAAGCAATTTAAAAAGTTAGATACTAAATTTGTTTATAACTTCCAAATAACAATCTTTTAAATTTGTTAATGAGAAACTGTAGCTAGCATGCTTGTGCATAACTTTTAACTATCTGGTTTCATTCTTGAATTGGTTGCATTAAATCCCTTTTTAATGAGCCTTTCAAATTCTTGATAGCATTGATAAATAGGTAATAAAATACATTTAATCAGTTCTACAAGCATTCAAAAATTTGCATCAGTTGAAACTATGTCTCTTTCTCTTGACAAATTGAACGCTGAAATCTCTTGTGATAATCTGAGTAGATCTCTAAACTAATAGAACTATTTTATAATAACTATTTCAAAGTAACAATGAAGCTCTAATCTGACGTAGACACCACTAAGACTTGGGTCTGGTAGTTGAGAAGAATGAATTTATTTTTTTAAAGAGACTCCTGGGGACTCCCCTGGCAGTACAGTAGTTAGGAATCTGTCTGCCAGTGCAGGGGACATGGCTTCAGTCCTTCAGGAAGATCCCACACGCCATGAAACACCTAGCCCATGGGTCATAACTACTGCAGCCCGCGTGCCTAGAGCCTGGGCTCTGAAATAAGAGAAACCATCATAATGAGAAGCCCTCACACCACAAAGAAGACCCAGTGCAACTAAAAATAAATAATTAAAAAAGAGAGAGACTCAGAAGCACACAGTCCCCTTCTCTCTAGCCGGAAAAATAGAGAAAGCCAGCCTTTTTTCTCAAGTTTTTGTGTTAAACGCAGCTACTGTTTTCTCTCCAATTTGTGACCCTGAGGTTCACTGTTTCATTACTGAGCACCTATGTGCTGCCTTTCATTATTTGGACCAGCTTTTGGTCCAACTTGGCATCTGCCCACATAAGACTCTATACTTGGCATTTCGGTCTTGCCTTGAACTCTTAGGCACCGGGTCGCTGACAAACACGGCCGTCAGTCAAGGAGGGCACCAGGCAGTGACACACTGAGACTCACTGAAGTGAACAGCAATGGTTTTGTTTTGCATAATGAGCCATGATCTCCCCAGAGCACTTTGCATAATGTGAGAACAATAAATCACATTGGCCGTGTCAGTAATTCTCAGGGCTGTGCATTAGATAAACAAATTGGGGATCATTATCCTTTAAAAGTTCACAGGAAACCAGGAGACAGCCTTTCTGTGATGGTACTTTTGAAACAATGAGTGCTTAGTAATGGTTGAAAACTATTTGTGTAAGTGGGTTGTGATTTATCCCTAATTCTCCATTTCGACCAGCACTGAAAGGAGTCACAAATAGCCCCCTCTGTGGAGTGGCCGCCTGCCTGGCACTGATAAATGTATCTCCCCCCTGCACGACTTTAGCTGAGAAACAGATTTTGATAGCTTGCTAGGATTTGGGTCAGTGGATAATTCCACACCAACAGCAGATTGTAGTGTTATTGACAAAAGCAAAGACACAAATAACTGGCAAATTCCATAAATCCCTGGCTTGTAAGAGCTCTTTTCATAGATTTATCATCAGTGTCCTTGAAAGCTATCTCTAAAAAAAAATTTTGCGTGCTCCCCACAGATTAACAGCATAGTTTTCAGAGTTGCCAATGACTTAGTTCCCAATAAAAGGTGCTGTTCAATGAAATAGTGCCTTGGATAGCAAACATTTTATCTTTGAGTAACAATTCAAAGAGAAAGTTTGCCTGAAAGAGTGATCAGGGATTATATTCCTAAATGGACAGAGTCTAAAAAAGCCATTCAATGGTTAGGTTCATACCCTTGTAGATGCTTCTCCTCTGGGTCAAGAAAGGTCCCTGATCTTGAGAATGGTTTTAATGACTTACAAGGAACCTGATATAACCAAAATTGGCTCCTGCACTTGTCCCTCAAAAGCAATTAAAGGGGAAAGTTTGGGAGAAAGAATGTTTGTTTTATTTTGTATCAGGGATTTATTCCTAAATGGACAGAGTCTAAAAAAGCCATTCAATGGTTAGGTTCATACCCTTGTAGATGCTTCTCCTCTGGGTCAAGAAAGGTCCCTGATCTTGAGAATGGTTTTAATGACTTACAAGGAACCTGATATAACCAAAATTGGCTCCTGCACTTGTCCCTCAAAAGCAATTAAAGGGGAAAGTTTGGGAGAAAGAATGTTTGTTTTATTTTGTATGCTGGTAACCTGCAGGGAGGGCAGACACCTATCCACAAGCCACCCCCACCCCGAAACAGTCAGTGAACAAGAGCTTTTATAGATGGAGGGGCCATGGGCAGAAGCAGCACAGTCGGCTCTGACAGGCCTCTCGAAATTGGTCATCTGTGATCCGACCAGCAGCATCTTGCTGAAGTACAGTTCATCTTCAGTTTGCTTCCATTTCCTCAAGGCCATTTCTTGGAATTGCGGCAGCTTACGACATGGCTGGTCATCATGTAGTTAACTTATCCCTGGATGGGAGTTTCAGTATCTATAAGACAGCTTACAGGAGATGGCTAGAATCTTATCTTTAGCCCTTGAGAAGGAACTAGAGGTCCTTGACTTTGCTTATGTACTAAATTATTATTTAGTCTTGTTGGACTATTTTCCTTTGTTTCGGCATGTTCTCACTTCTCTGATTAAATTTATTCTTTGCCTAACGTTTTTTGAAGACAGAAGGCAGGTGGAGGCCTTGATGGGAAAAGGACCCTAGGCCTCTGCTCCACTTCCCTGGGGCTTGGGAGGGGCCTGGTAGCAGCTGTAGAATGAACAATGATGGACACAAATCCCTCTGCCGTTTACACCGTGTCCTCCCATCCCCTGGGGTGTGGTGTTTCAGCTGCTCTGTGCCCCTCTTGAACGATTTATTTTGGAAACTCCACTCTATGTGGGGTTTGAGTTTTCTGAGCATGTGGTTTGCATTTTTAGCTTCTTTTCAAATCTGGCAAGTGGCACTGAAATAAACCGATACTAAATAATGAATACCATTATTGCTTAAATCACACAGCCTTGCCCCAATTTCAGCTATGCAAGTTCAACCTGCATGATTTGGGGTGATTCTGTATTCGTACTTCTGTAAGAGCTTTGTGCTCTTCTTTGCAGGACTCAACTATTCATTTAATAAATGTTTTTAAAGTTACTTTGTATTGCTTTTATTCCTCTGATTGCTTGCAGTAAGGTAACTGTAAAAATAATGCTATTATAAAGCAAACAATCCCAGTGCATCTCCTTGCCAGGAAAAGGCATCTTGATCTTTGTTAAAAGAAAAAAAAGAAGGTGGGGAAGGAGTTGGCAGTGTTTGAATGATGTTCATACCAGCATCAGACTCTGTAATGTCCCCAGAACCACTGGGGGTGGTGGTTGAAGAGGGGGCCCTATAACATCTCTTTGTGTTTCTTTCCTGCCATCCGTGCATGCTGAAATCGGGCCCAGTGTCACCATCTGAGAAACTCTAAACCCAAGAATTCTGCTGCAGGAACATCTGTTGCAGAAGCAGACTCTGTCCTTTTCCCCCAACATTAATTTTATATTGGCCTAGAGTTGATTAATGATGTTGTGTTGGTTTTAGGTGTACAATAAAGTGATTCAGTTATACATACACTATGTTGTCTTTTCTTTTTCAAATTATTTTCCCTTTTAGGTCATTACAGAATATTGAGCAAAGTTCCCTGTGCTAAACAGTAGGTACTTTTTGTTTATTTTACGCATAGTTTAGTATATATGTGAATCCCAAACTCCCAATTTATCCCGCCTACCTCATCTTCCCATTGGTAACCATAATTTGTTTTCTTAGTCTGTGAATCTATTTCTGTTTTATAAATAAGTTCATTTGT
The DNA here is from genome assembly GCA_006408675.1 of Madoqua kirkii. Taxonomy (NCBI): domain Eukaryota; kingdom Metazoa; phylum Chordata; class Mammalia; order Artiodactyla; family Bovidae; genus Madoqua; species Madoqua kirkii. The sequence continues at coordinate 9,910 of SJYC01016660.1, read as the reverse complement.
TTCATTTGTTTTAGGTTCTGAACAAATTATATATCAAATTGTATCACATATTTATTTTTGTCTGACTTAGTTCACTTAGTGTAAAGATCTATAGGTCCCTCCATGTTGCTGCAAATGGAGTTACTTCATCTTTTTATTGCTGAGTAATATTCCATTGTATATATGTACTATATCTTTTAAAATATTTATATATATATATATTTATTTATTTATTTTAATTGGAGGCTAATTACTTTACAATATTGTACTGGTTTTGCCATACACTGACATGACTCTGCCACGGGTGTACATGTGTTCCCCATTCTGAACCCCCCTCCACCTCCCTCTCCACCCTATCCCTCTGGGTCATCCCAGTGCAGCAGCCCCGAGCACCCTGTATCATGCATCGAACCTGGACTGGTGATTCGTTTCACATATGATAATATACATGTTTCAATGCCATTCTCCCAAACCATCCCACCCTCGCCCTCTCCCACAGAGTCCAAAAGACTATTCTGTACATCTGTGTCTCTTTTGCTGTCTCACATTAACAGGGTATCGTTACCATCTTTCTAAATTCCATCTATATGCATTAGTGTACTGCACTGGTGGTTTTCTATGTACTACATCTTTATCCACTCATCTGTTGATGGATATTTAGGTTGATCCCATGCCTTGGCTATCATAGATATTGCTGCAGTGAATTGCTGCAAAAGATGCAAGTATCCTTTCAAACCAAGATTTTCTCAGGATATATGCTCATATTGCTGTATCATACAGTAGCTCTAATTTTGGTTTTCTAAGGAATATCTGTACTGTTCTCCATCGTGGCTCCATCAATTAATTTACATTTCTGCCAACAGTGTGAAAGGGTTCCTGTTCTCTACATCTTCCTCAGCATTTATTGTTTGTAGCATTTTGGACGATGGCCATTCTGACTGGTGTGAGGCAATATCTCTCCCACAGAGTCCAAAAGACTGTTCTGTACATCTGTGTCTCTTTTGCTGTCTCACATTAACAGGGTATCGTTACCATCTTTCTAAATTCCATCTATATGCATTAGTGTACTGCACTGGTGGTTTTCTATGTACTACATCTTTATCCACTCATCTGTTGATGGATATTTAGGTTGATCCCATGCCTTGGCTATCATAGATATTGCTGCAGTGAATTGCTGCAAAGGATGCAAGTATCCTTTCAAACCAAGATTTTCTCAGGATATATGCTCATATTGCTGTATCATACAGTAGCTCTAATTTTGGTTTTCTAAGGAATATCTGTACTGTTCTCCATCGTGGCTCCATCAATTAATTTACATTTCTGCCAACAGTGTGAAAGGGTTCCTGTTCTCTACATCTTCCTCAGCATTTATTGTTTGTAGCATTTTGGACGATGGCCATTCTGACTGGTGTGAGGCAATATCGCATGGTAGTTTTCTATCCTATTTTCTATAAGCTTGAAGAGTCCACTGTTTTGAGTAAAATTATTCCCATGGGATGGACAGGCAAGGCCACATTCCTTCTAATATTTGTACCCAGCTCCCAATTTTATGGAGAAAACTGGGCATTTGAAGTCCATCCTTTATTCCACAGTGATGGGACACACAGCAGAGAATGTATCTTCTTAAACATGGCAAATACAGGATGTGTCTAAATTAGGTGTACTTTTCACATCTCCGTACCTGGCAAAATAAGGACATGGTCAGTCCTGTATTAGAAGTCAGACACAAACATGTTTAAGGACAAGACTGTGTCTCAATTGAAAAGAAATATCCAATTTGTGAATAGCCTCATGGGACCCCAGTGTTAAGATTTGTAGCATTTCTATTACAGATTTAGTCACAAATCATACTGCCAATTAATTCATCTGATGAAGCTGGCAGTTGATCCTCTGGCATTACAACCAAGGGTTACTGATGACTCAGTCCCCTGACTCACTAGAGTAGTGCTTCCCAGATCTGATGTGCAGACCGATTCTCTGCCCATCTGGTTACACTGAAGACTGATGCATTGGTCTTGAGTGAACCTAGAACTCTGCATTGCTGGCAGACTCCCAGATGGTGGTTACCTCTGATGCCCTAAGGACTTTCCTTGGAAGAGCCAACTGCTACATAACTTGAGGTGTCCTTTGCTTTCTGGTCCTATCACCCCCGAGATATTTTCATACTTGGCATTCAACTGTCCAAGCTTTGGAGAAGGAAAATCTTCCTGAGATCTCTCTTTGCACAGAAGAGGTATAATGTTTTGAGTCAGATTATTGCAAGAAAGCTCTCTAACCCTGCTTTTAGCCGTGTTGTTACAAAGCTAAGAATCACAGTCCTCTTGAATACCCACTTAAAGGAGCTCCCAACCTTTGGAGAGTAGGCTGTCTGTATTTTTTTGTCTTATTTTCCCTGACAGCATCACTCAGGATCAGCAAAACATGTCTTGGTCTTTTATTTTTTTTTAATCAGCTTTACAAACACAAGTCAAAAGCTACTGCTTTAAGGAAAATACACTCCAAAAACAAAGCAACAACAGCAACAAAAAAGAACTTTGTGCACCTCGGTGACGCTATAAAATAAGAGCATTAGTCCTTTATTTGCTCTCAACAATGAAGCCTTAGAGGCAGCTGTCATGCGGAACCACCATGTAGGTAAAAAATATCCCTGCCTATGAGAAAGCCAGGCCCACAGATGCTCCAGTAAGATACTCAACAACAACCAGTTTTAAAATGCAGATTAAACCTTGTCATACCCATAATTATCTGTGATAAATTCTAAAGGGATGCTAATATTTTGACATGTGACCAACTTGGAGGATGAGGACTAATTTGAAAACATCGCAGCCTTTTGTTAGCTGAACACTTTAGACTCTCACTTGCCTAGCAAAACAGAAAGTATGTATTTTTGCAACTTGAGCTGTTGGCTGTACACACCTATTCCTTCGACACACACTGTCACACTAATGCCACTAATGTGGTTAATGCCAACCACATGGGATTTTGACCGTGAAGGATGTGAGGCATTTCCAAAGATCAGAGGGAAACCCTCTAAATATGCAATTGCATTTCATATTCTGTCACTTGATGGAGATTTTTCTAGACTGGATTCTAATGGTGTTTAAGTAGGATATGTTGCAAAGCTTTGTTTTCACAGGAAATATAAGATGGCTGCATCGGCTGGTGCCACCTTGCTTAATGATGCAGACAGTTCTTGAGTAGCTTGTCTATATGCTTTCATTTTCCAGAAGTCATCTGTGTCTCTTCAAGTCTGAGAATTTAAACTCAGGTGGTACCCTATGTTCTAGGCGGTTTCTATGGTAACGAGGCCAGATAGGCAAAGGCCGGGTTTCTAGTCCTGATGCTGCTGTTCAGCTTTGGTTACAGGACCTGTTCTTGACAACACTTACCCTTCTGGCTGAGACACAGATGATAAATCATTGCTGGATCAAAAATGAGAAAACAGAGCAGACGTAGAACCAGCATGACCTTGTCTAAATACAGGACACCAGCACCGAGTACAGAAATCAAGACTTAACAAATGGCGATTCTGAAAAGCCAGAGCGTATCAGATTCCTATGAGAGCCTTTCCTCTCTTCCTCAGCTTTCCCTGAATGGCTCGCTGGATTGTCCCAATCTGACCCAGATGTCAGTGTCATTCATTCACCAGATGGTACCCCCTGAGTTCATGCCTCCACCTTCCCTTTTGGAGGAGCTTGCTCACATCCCATCCATCACTAAGTGGCACTAGCTGAAGCTCTGTTGTTCTGGCACTTTCACTAAAAAGATGCTGGGCTCTGCATACAGCATGAAAACTAGATCAAGTCACTGCTCAGAGGAAGTCTGCTCTAACTCTGACCCAATAATGAGACACAAAGGACCAGACTGCCAGTGGGACGGAGGGAAAAGGAGCTGAAGTAGAGTCGAGAACACGGATCCCTGAGGATTCTGTCAAGTACAGAGTTGCCAGACTTATCTCCTCTCCTTTTACTGTCATCCTATGCTGATAACCCACCACCCCATTCTGTCTGCCAAGTTGTCCATAAACACCTAATTCATACACTCATCCATTCATTCAACAAATGCTTATTGATGTGTCTGACATATGAAGTACCATTTTAGGGTTGGGAAAATGGAACAGAGTCCAAGATTGGCAAAGTACATGATTTCATGTAAAAATCCCTGCTTTCATGTAACTGACAATCCAGTGGAACAGACATCAGGAAGGAAGGAGGGGAGGGAGGGAAAAAAGGAGTGGGTAGAGAATGTTAGAATAAGTACTGTTTGGGAAAGGACATAAACTAAGGAAATATAAGAGATGCCTTTTGACTGGAGGATTGGGAAATTTCCCTTTGACATAGTCTGAGATCTGAGTAAGATGAAAGAGCCAGTTATGCAAAGATAAGGAAAAAAGTGTAATTAGAAGAGGACATAGCTAATGGAAAAACCCAAACAGGAATCAGGCCTGTTTGAAGAGAGAAGGAAGGCCCTTGTGACTGGAGTGTGATGATCCAGAGAATGAAACAGGACATCCCAGAGGGTTCAGAGGTTCCCTATCTCAGGACTTTTGAGAAGTTGCATTTGATTATACAGTGTGATCAGAAACTGCTGGAGGTTTTTAAATGAGGGAGGGGTAGCTATTTAAAGTTCATTATGATACCAGGTAAAGAATTGATGAGGGGCTTCCCTAGAGGATCAGTGGTAAAGAACCTGCCTGTCAATGCAGGAGATGCAGGCTTGATCCCTGGGTTGGGAAGATTCCCTGGAGAAGGAAATGGACCCATTCCAGTATTCCTACCTGGGAAATTCAATGGACAGAGGAGCTTGGTGGGCCACAGTCTGCAGAGCTGAAAAGAGTCAGACACAACTGAGCATGCCAAGTTAGGCAATGGACTAAACAAACAAAATGTCTTTGTTTTACATCATCATTGGAAAGACATAATAACTATGATAAATAAGTAAGATGTATGCTCTATTAGTGATGTATATTAAAGAGAATAATAATATAAAGCATGTAAGTGGGACAGCAGTGTCTGGGAGGGGTTGTTGTTGTTGTTGAGTCACCCCATAAACTGCAGCATGCCAGGCTTCTTTGTCCTTCACTAGCTCCCTGAGTTTGCTCAGACTCATGTCATTTGAGCCAGTAACGCCATCCAACCATCTCATTCTCTGTCACCCCCTTTTCCTCCTGCCTTCAATCTCTCCCAGCATCAGGGTCTTTTTCGATGAGCCGACTCTTCATATCATGTGGTCAAAGTACTAGAGCTTCAGCTTCAGCATCAGTCCTTCCAATGAATATTCAAAGTTGATTTCCTTTAAGATTGACTGGTTTAATCTCCTTGCTGTCCAAGGGACTCCCAAGAGTCTTCTCCAGCACCACAGTTCGAAAGCATCAATTCTTTAGTGTTCAGCCTTCTTTATGGTCCAACTCTCACACTCACACATGATTACTGGAAAAGCCATAGCTTTGACTGCATGGAGCTTTGCTGGCAAAGTGATATCTTTGCTTTTTAATATGCCATCTAGGTTTGTCATAGCCTTTCTTCCAAGGAGCTAGGGGAGGGGTTAAAATTTTTGGTTAGAGTGATCTGAGGAGACCACTAAGAATGTCTCACTAAGAATGTGACATTTGATAGAAGAAGATAATTGGGCATCTGGGTTTCTTGGGAAGAGCTCTGCAAGCAGAGAGGGTATCGAGTACAAAACGCTGCTGCAGAAGAGTGATGCAGACCCACAGAGGAGGCCCTGGTGGCTGGAGTTTAGGTACCAAGGGGAGGAGAGGAGAGATGGAGTCATGGAAACAGTGAAGATGCAGGAGGAGCATGACCCATCATATTTAGCTATGCAGGTCATAGGAACATCACTGGGTGTGACTCCAAGGGAGATGGGGAGCACGTAAGGTAAGGAAGAGCATACTGATGTTTTAGGCAACATTGTAGATTATCGGTCATGTGTAGAGCTCTACACATCACATGCAGAGCAAAAGCATATTTTTCAAACAGATCCTGCTGCCACATCCCAAAGCTGAGCCTCCTCTTGGACTTTCAGTCACATGAATCCCCAAGTTCCTTTTTCTTAATCTATGGTCAACTGACTTCTTGTCACTTAAATCTGATACAATGGTGACTATATACACTCCTTGTCTTAGATCAGACCCTTCTTTGTTGTTCTGAAGGCCCCTACATGTCCTGTCCTTCTGCTTCTTTTTCCTTTCCTCAAGGATTAGTATTTTACTCTTGGGTGAAAAGAGTTGCTTCATCAGCACCTTGACACATCTACAGAATCCCCTTTTCTGCTCGCAGTAGTCGTATGTCTGGTGTGTCCTTCCTTCCTTCTCCCTCACCCCCCTCTGCCTATATGTCCATCGTTCTAGACACTGTCAAAATAGTTGATCTTTAAGATTTTCTTGATCATTGTGACCTCCTGCTTTCTTAATGTAAATGACTCCCTTCTATATATCAATCAAGAGCACAGAATCTAGAGATAGACTGCCTGGGTTTAAATTCCAGCTCCATCATTTACCATTTGTCTGACCTTGGGCAAATCTTCATCTCAATCTCAACATCTGCAAAATAGGAATCACACACTGTTTGACGAAGTGAGTTCCAACCAGTTAGAATGCTGTCAACCATATTGCAAGTGTTTTCTAAAACACTATCAGGAAAAAAAAAAAAAAAAGAATAACCAAATCAGGACATTTGAGAAGAGTATAATAAAGGGATGTAGAGAAACAACAAAGCACCGTAATGTATCAGGATTTGTGACAACAAGGAACCATTTCCTTACATTGATCTCAAGAAATGAATAGAGGATGCAATTACTCAAACCCAGAAAGACACTATGTGGAGAGGGTCACTGGGCAGGAGCAGTGGCCTCAGAAAAAGGACAGATTCAGCCCACAATGACCCTGCAGAGAATAGGTGCTCAGGGGAATGGGGAATGAATCTTCAGATTTACTTTGTCCCTTGTCTCTGGTCTGCTGCTGGAGCTCCCCCATTGGACTAACCAACTGGAAACCCAAGATCAAGGAGCCGTGGATAGCCCCATACTGGCCAGCCTCCAGGTCACTGAGCATGGCGGGGAAGGATAGGACTAATCTGGAGGATGAGGTACCTAGAACATGAGTAGGAGTTATTGTTACTCTTTGGTCCTGTCCTAACCTGTGCTCAGAACACCTTGTGCATGGACTTTGCTAACCACCCCAACCTTCCCACCTGGACCACAAACCTCTGAAAGAGCTGGTGGTACCCCAGATCAGAGGTGGCACACTGGAGCCTCTCAGGTGATATCAATGAGAATACACTCATGGTTTACCTGGGTCCTGCTGCCTTTTTTGTGAAAGACTCCACAGGTAGCCCTGAGCCCACCTTCTGCCATAGTTACTTCTTTAGTTACAGTGTGTACTTTCTCAAATCTCATAGCTCTTACTCTCTGTGGTCATTCACCCCATCACTACCTTCCCAACCCAGCAGACACATGAGTTTGGGACATCTGCCTTAAAGCTTTATCATGCCCAGAACTCAGTAGCTACCTAGAAGCTAATATCTTACTTACAAGGGTTAGAAGCTTCCTGTCAAAGACCAAAATAGCTGATGCTTCTGGCAGGAAAGAATAATTAGAAAACTCATTTGTTATGCCTTTGTGCACGCTAATATTTTCAAAGCTAATTGCTTATTCAATTAAGGTCGTTTGCCTTGATCAGGGATAGTACCATAAGAAATTAGCTGAAACTCTGCATTATTGGTGAATCCTTTTAACAAATAGGACATGAGCAGCCATGACAGGCAGTGATATACAAGCACAGGCTTTGGAGGAAATGGGTTCTGGGAAAAGAGCAGCCCTTGTACCAGTGCCTCTGGACATATCCCTTCTGACTCACCTAAGGATATGGCCACCTGAGATATTTTTCTCTCTGTTGCATCATCCATTTCTCCCATTTATATCACCAAGAAAATAGGCTCTAGTATCTTGTAATGAAATGAAGAGCATCTTCTCAAATTTACATTTCAACATATATATTGAAATCCCAACTCCAGTACCACAGAAGGTGATGTAACTAGAGATAGGGTCTTTAAAGAGGTGATTAAGTTGATGACCCACCCTGATGACTGTATCCCTATGAGAAGAGGAGATGAGGACAGACGCACACAGAGGGGTGAGCAACTGAAGACGCAGGGAGAAGACGGCCGTCTACACATCAAAGAGAGAGGCCTCAGGAAAAACTCTGCTGACACCCTGACCATAGACTTCTAGCCTCCAGAATTGTGAGAACACACATTTCTGTTGTTGAAGCCGAGCTTCACTGACACAGACTATTACAAACCCCTCCCTTTGAGCCATTGTCATACACTGTACATTTTATACAGAGTAGAAAATGGTGCAGCCACTGTGGGAAACAGAATGAAGGGTCCTCTAGAAACTGAAAATAAAGCTACTATAAGACCTAGCAATTCCAAACCTGGATGTATATCTGAAAAAAGGAAAACGCTAATTCAAAAAGATCCACGCATTCTTCAGTGCTCAGCTTTCTTTATAGTCCAACTCTCACATCCATACATGACTACTGGAAATACTAAAGCTTTGACTAGACAGATCTTTGTTGCCAAAGTAATGTCTCTGATTTTAATATGCCGTCTAGGTTAGTCATAACTTTTCTTCCAAGGAGCAAGCGTCTTTAATTTCATGGCTGCAGACACCATCTGCAGTGATTTTGGAGCTCCCAAAAATAGTCTGTCACTATTTCCATTGTTTCCCCATCTATTTGCCATGAAGTGGATGAGACCAGATGCCGTGATCTTAGTTTTCTGAATATTGAGTTTTAAGCCAACTTTTTCACTCTCCTCTTTCACTTTCATCAAGAGGCTCTTTAGTTCTTCTTCACTGTCTGCCCTAAGTGTGGTACCATCTACATATCTGACACTATTGATATTTCTCCTGGCAATCTTAATTCCATCTTGTGCTTCATCCAGTCCAGCATTTCTCATGAAGTACTCTGCACACAAGTTAAATAAACAGGTGACAATATACAGCCTTGATGTACTCCTTTCCCTATTTGGAACCAGTCTATTTTTCCATGTCCCAAAAGTCTGTCTAGTCGAAGCTTTAGTATTTCCAGTAGTCATGTATGGATGTGAGAGTTGGACTATAAAGAAAGCTGAGCACCAAAGAATTGACGCTTTTGAAATGTGGTGTTGGAGAAGACTCTTGAGAGTCCCTTGGACTGCAAGAAGATCCACCAGTCCATCCTAAAAGAAATCAATCCTGAATATTCATTGGAAGGACTGATGCTGAAGCTGAAACTCCAATAGTTTGGCCACCTGATGTGAAGAGCTGACTCATTTGAAAAGACCCTGACGCTGGTAAAGATTGAAAGCAGGAGGAGAAGGGGACAACAGAGGATGAGATGGTTGGATGTCATCACCGACTCAATAGACATGAGTTTGAGTAAGCTCCAGGAGTTGGTGATGGACAGGGAAGCCTGGGCTGCTGCAGTCCATGGGGTCACAAAGAGTTGGACACAACTGAGTGACTGAACTGAACTGATCTGAGAGTTAGTTCTCTGGTATTCTAGGATCTTGGAATCAGTGCTCCCAGTCCAAAGGCTCAGGGCTTGATCTATATCCTCCCACTAAACTGTAAATCCCGTGCAGTACTGGGAACATGTCTGGTTCACCACTATGATATCTTCATCAAATGTGATATAACTCCCAGTGGCTCAGCTCGTAAAGAATCCACCACACCCACATCGAGAAATCTGAACAGGAAGACGCTCAAGTCAGGGAAACTCCCAGGTGCCGTGGAAAGAACAGGAGTTTCTGAGGCAGGCTGGCCACCATTCTCTTAAGAAACCTGAAGTGCTTCCCAAGACTTCTCGAGCCTCCACTTTCCAGTCCGTAAAATGGGGAGAAGCTAGTCATACCTGCAAAGCTCCTGCACCTGCTATATTTCTTAA
>SJYC01016659.1:0-13419 GCA_006408675.1 Madoqua kirkii | reverse complement strand
CGACAAAGGATGAGATGGCTGTATGGCATCATGGACTCGATGGACATGAGTTTGGGTGAACTCTGGGAGTTGGTGATGAACAGGGAGGCCTGGCATGCTATGATTCATGGGGTGGCAAAAAGTCAAACATGACTGAGCAACTGAACTGAACTACCTCTTTCCCCTTTGTTACAAGTTTATTTTCTATTTCTGTGAGTTTGTTTCTATTTTGTAAGTAAATTCATTTGTACTGTTTTTCTTGACTCCACATATAAATAATATAAAGACAGTGATATTTGTCTTTCTCTTTCTTACTTATTTCACTTAGTATGATAATCTCTAGACCCATCCATGTTGCTGTAAATGGCATTATTTCATTTTTCATGGCTGAGTAATATTCCATTGTATATATGTGTCACATCTTATTTATCCATTCATCTGTCAGTGGACATTTAGGTTGCTTCCATGTCTTGGGTATTGTGACTAGCACTGTTATGAACATTGAGGTGCATGTGTCATTTCAAATTAGAGTTTAATCTTTTCCCAAGAAAAGATCTATGCCTGAGAGTGGGATTGCTGAACCACATGGCAATTCTATTTTTAGTTTTCTGAGAACCCTGCATACTGTTTTCCATAGTGGCTGCACCAATTTACCTTCTCACCAACAGTATCTGAGGGTTCCCTTTTCTCACCACCCTCTCCAGCATTTGTTATTTGTAGGATTTTTAATCATGGCCATTCTGAGTAGCATAAGCCAATATCTCAATATAATTTTGGTTTGCATTTCATGTGCTAACTGGCCATCTATCTGTTTTTTTTTTTTTTTTTTGGTAGAAATTTCTATTTAGATCTTCTTCCCATTGTTTGATTGGCTTGTTTGGTTTTTCATTATTGAGCTGAATGAGCTGTTTGTATGAACTGAATGAGCTGTTTGTATATTTTGGGAATTAAACCCTGTCAGTCACATTATATTCTAAGAATACTTTAAGCAATGAAATAAATAGATGACTTTCCGAAGGAACAACTTCAAAGGTCCCAGAATGCATTGCATATAATTGTGACATATGTTGAACTATCAGTCTTCTTTCATTGGCCACACTCATTCAGTTATTCAGCAAATACATACTGAGTTCCTTCTATTTGGCAGTCCCCATAGAGGTGCAGGTAATGTGGGCCAGGGTCTTGCCCATGTGGAGTGACCAATCTCTATGTCTGTCCGGGCTCTCAGCTACAATAACAGATATTCCCCTGGCTGATAGAGACAGAAAAGGAGTTTAAGTTAAAAGATGCTGAATGGCTCAAAGAATCACAGAGGGAAAACTTAGAACCACATTTAGAAATTGGACAGTGGGTTCACAGACCCAGTAGAAAACAGATGGCTCACTCACATTAGGAGGATCTGAGGCAAGTTTAACAAAGAATTTAGCAAATATGTTCACCGACCCCTGAGACTTGACTGGCTGAGAAGAGAAAATAACTACCAGGATTGGAAGACAGAGAGTTGTATGGTCAAAGCTGACTTAGAACTACTGAGTGAAAAGGATGGCGCCAACAGGGACACCTTGCAAGGAGGAGGAGCAGGTGCTCACTTCCCTCCATCAGTTCTTCTCTGGTGCTTCCCATGGGCCGAACCCACCCAGGAACCAAACCAAAAGCCAGTAAGGCAAAACGACTCCATACAAGTCACCACCCAGGTCACTGAGCAAGGACAGAAGAAAGGAGATTCCATCTGGATAGGGGCATGGGAGAAGGCCAGTGGAGGCAGCCAGAAGGAGGCTTGGCAGCCAGGACCACAGCAACACCTCTGTCCCACAGTGACCTCATGCGTCCACCCTTCACAAACAAGCGTATTCTCCAGCCCCTTTTTGTTGGTGCCTCCTTTGGGGAGCAGGACAGTGAGTAAACTTATAAATGAACATATTAATTGCGAGTAGTTCTTAATGCTAAGAAGACCTTCTTTAAACAACTGTATGATGTCTGGATATGACAGGGTATAATCGGAAATTTGTAAAGCATTTTAGGGCTTCCCCAGGAAGCACTGATTATAAACATGATTTTTCACGTTAATTCAGTATTCTAAAACATGACAAAGTACCTCCATGATCGTAAGGTGATTTTGTTATGCTTAATGAGCTGTCTTATAGCGTCGTGGGATTTTAGAGATGAGATAGCTTCTGTAATACTGATCTTGTCTGAAAAGAAATTTAAAACAGACATTTTAATTTAAAAAAAAAAACCCTCTCATTAGTTTCTAAGTCCTTTGTGTGGCAATAAATAGCCATTTATTTGGTTCTCGTTTAGCACTTTCAGTGATTTCTATGCTATACCACAATAAGGATTCTGAATTCGATTTTTAAATGAATCCATTAGAGTTGTCTTCATTTCAGTTGTAGAATGGATTTTGCAAGGCAGAACATCTTCATTATTTTATAATATTAAGAGTATCTGCAGCAGCCTTTCATGATAGCTGAGTTAATTAGTGTGAGATCAAAGGATTATATTGAGTTCTGGCACAAAGTTGATGGGGAAATCAACCACCTGTGACACAGTTTCAGTATTAAGTGAAGAAATGGTATTTCTTTCAGCAAACATTTCAACACAGGTAGATTCCTCAGTGATCATCCTTTGGCTCAAAATCATAAGTCAAAAGTGATTCAAATTATTAAGTATTTGAATTTGATATGAAGACATTTTGCCCTTCTTTGCAAAGAGACTTGCAGAAGAACTAAAGATTTGAAGTTTGAATTTTATATTATAGCTATGTAAATAATCAATGCAATCTTATTTATCTATTAAGATGTCATTGCTAGCTTGGAACTTTGTGCTTCAAAGCACAAGTTTCCTGTTCTTCAAGTTTTATCATGAAAAACTGCTCCTTGAGGCTGAAAGCCTCCAATTTCAGTGACACCTTTCTAACCAGGCAAAACCATTTCGGGTTCCACATTAGCCAACCCCATACCTTGACTTGAAACATCTCATCCACAATGAAGAAACTTTCCTGAGAGCTAGTGACTATTTCAGTGATTCTAGATAATATTCTGCCTCATTATTCTAGACAGTATTATCTACCATTATTCTAGATAGAACTGTGTAGTTATATTCAATAGTATCGTGTCTATCTTTGTTCCACATTCGTATGAATCTTATCAGGACAATTTACATTAAAATTTTGTTCCCTGTCTGTGAAAAACAATGAGAAGCACAGAAAAATATTACAGGAGAGAAAGCAGTTCAGGATTTGATTTTTGTGGTCATCTAAATCCAGAAAATGTCATTTAGTTGCCAAATCCAGAGCATGACCTATTTCAGTAATACTTTAAGAGGCTGATAGTTTAATATATGTTGTGATTCTGAAAACCAGAGAGGGAGAAGCTGGCAATCTGGCCTGTATATCTCTTGTAAATGTCATTATTTTACATGTTGATCTCAATCCTTGCCTTCTGCACATGTGAGGTCTGTTCGTTTATGTCTGGCCTGAAATATAGAAAAACCTCTATGACTAAGCCCAAATCTGAAGAATTAGAGAAATATAACTTGATAACAATGCGTCTACTTCCCAAAGAAAATTTACCTTGACCTCCAGATTTTTAGCTTTAGCGATTTGCTAATAAACATTTTTACAAGAAAGTAAAATGAGCTATTTAGAAAGTTTTTGAAGCATCTTTTTGATTAAGGAACAAGGGATGTAAACAAAGGAAATCCATATTATAGCGGTTACAGTTTTCACACCTTTGATACCAACTGAATGAAAAAAATGGTTGCATCAATATATAATTTATTCTAGACCATAAAAGGCCCTTCAATTCCAGTAAATAAACAGAATTGGCATATCACTAATAATATATTTGGCATGTCTTGGGCATGAGAACTTTTGATCTTATTATGTACAGTCTCATCTGTGACCTTTTTCTTTTTTAAGATACGCTACATTCAAAGACAAAAAAGAAGTAAGTCATGAAGACAGCTTCTTCTTTGTCTTTGGATGTAGAGCATCTTTTTATCCCATTTTTTCACTTTTTTCCCCCTCTTGGCCACACAGCATGTGGGATCTTAGTTCCCCCACCAGGGATGAAACCTTGCACCCTTGCATTGGAAGCACAGAGATTGAACCGTGGAACGACCAGGAAGCTCCTCAGTTGTGACCTTGTTGAGCTGTTACCTGATCTCTTTCCATAGGTTTCCATGTCTCTTTTTCTACCAGCTCAGGTTTGTATGTTGAAAAGCAAAAGCAGCCTCAGTGATTCTGCTTGGTGCTGTGATTGCTGTGATTACACCATTCTTTCCTTCTAGTGATCTTCTCTCTAAAAGGACTTAGAGTTGCTTGAAGTTGTCTATGAACACGGTAACCTGCTTTGTGAAATGAAAAACTTAAATGCCTGTAGAAGTCAGTGGATGCAATGAAAAGGGTCACACAGGAAAGATGACAAGTCCACCAATACATATTGTAGCTAAGAGGAGACAGCTGCCTCTCAAATTGGTCAGCTAATGTCCTGCCAGAAGAGTACCTCAAGCTGACAGGTTCTCTAATTTTTTTCAATAAAAGTCCCAGTTTTCTATTTTTCTGTGAAACTTCCTGCTTTTTATAAGTTGGCAAGTAACTCTCTTGTAAAAAACAAACAAACAAACAAACAAAAAAAACCAGGCAGGCTAAACAGAACCCATCTGTAGGCCAGGTCTGCCTTCTGGGATGCCAGTTCTCACATTCTGTTTTATATTATGTCAACTTTCTTCTCTCTCTGCCACTTTGCCTTCTACTGGCTTTGTAGCCATAGCAATATCCAGTCTCCCACTTCACTCACTGTCATTGTCCTTTATAAACAAACTGCAACCCCCCAAAAATATGGGAAGCGTAAATTATTAATATATCAGCTGCTATCACAAATTGACCAAGAGGAAAAACTCTCTTTGTCCAGAAATATGTTCTAATATAATAAAAAGTGAGCTGCATACAAATGTTTATAGTAGTTTTATTCATAATTGACCCCCAATTGAAAGCAATTGAGATATTCTTCAGCAGGTGAATAAGTCAAACCGAGGCACATCCAGACAATGGAATACTATTCAGTGCTTTAAGAGAGAGTTATAATGTTAAGTTGCTCCTAAGATTCTTATTTTCTGCCACAATAAGTCAATCTTTCTAAGCTCACCCTCTTCATTTTTCCTAGTTTCTAATTCATTTCTTGCACTTTTCGAATTTCTCCATCATAGATTCAAAAACGCATGCAGACAGTGAAATATTTCTCCTTGGTTTTGTGGTCAGTAGTGGTCACTTTCTGTGACCACCCCCTCACTATTCACCACTGTCTTGTCCTCGGGGGAAGAGTGACTATGAATATAGGAGTCCCTAGTACTCCCTCCCTGAGGGGTGTGAAGATTCCAGATGTAAAACTAAGCCAGGTACCTGCTTCATTTACCCAAGGGGAAAAAAAAAAGAAATCCATCAAAACGAGAGCATTTCAACAGTTAATTAAAATTCCAAGATCCAGGAGTCATAGAAGTAATTATCTAAGATGTATTCAATCGGTTGTTAGCTAAACCCATTAAAAAATTAATCAAGAATAATTTGCTATTTGATATTGACACTTTTCTATTTCTCATTCATGCTAAAGAAAATCCCATTACAGAATCTAATTTACTTTGCATTAAACTCACCTTTACAAGAATGAAAACCAAATCTCACCTGATGACAAGAATGAGACTCACAAAATGCCTGGAGATAAAGCCCTGTGTTGACAAAGAAATCAGCCAAAGGTCATACTCTTTGCAGCTGTTCTAACCTAAGGTGCAAAATCATATTGCTTCAGCAGTTGCATGTGTATGCAAAGAGTAGGACTCCACTGAGCTGGATCTGCAGCGCCCCCACCCTAGGGGCTTCAAACCCATATATGGTTTTACAGCCTACACACAACAAGGCAAATATCATCTAAATATGTCTTTATGCAAATTATACTTATCCAACAACTGCAGTAGAATAGAAAGAAGGCCATGTTGTTCATAAATCTTGGGTTCATCTCTCCTGACTACTAAACTCGCAAGTCCTCATCTGTAAAATGGAATCAGAAACCACTGTGAAACAGAGTCTGCCTTCCAGGCAGGGGAGCCAGGTTCAATGCCTGGTTGGGGAACTAAGATCCCATATGCCATAAGGCAACTAAGCCTGCACATCGCAACTACTGAGCCTATGTGGCTAGAATCTGTGCTCCACAATAAAAGAAGCCACCGCCATGAGAGGTCTACACGCTGCAACTGAGTAGCCCCCAGTCACCACAGCTAGAGAAAAGCCCATGGGCAGCAGAGAAGACCCACACAGCC
This sequence comes from Madoqua kirkii, assembly GCA_006408675.1. Lineage (NCBI taxonomy): Eukaryota > Metazoa > Chordata > Mammalia > Artiodactyla > Bovidae > Madoqua > Madoqua kirkii. The sequence goes on along the minus strand of SJYC01016659.1, from coordinate 7,128 downwards.
AAAAATAAAGTTAAAGAAAAAGATAGAAAACGAAAAAAATTATCAACCTTGGGGAAAAGCTGTGAGCAAGTAAAAGTGCTTTTAACTACAACTATAAGGCTCCATATGCTTATATCGTATTTGAAAAAGCGTCTAGTGATTTGTATTATGGTTTATCCATGCTGACCAGAGGTGGCAAAAGTGTGCATGTAAATGTGTGAATAGGTCCATCCATGTGTCTGCTTAGCTTCTCCAGACTATGCTGAAGTGCTAAATCCAACCACTGGTTTTTAAGAGAATCATGAAGGGAAGTCTAGATTTTGCATCCCATTAACAGGGTTTTCCAAGGGCTTTCCCTGGTGACTAAAATATGCACTTCCACTGCAGGGGGCTTGGGTTCCATTCCTCATCTGGGAACTAAGATTTTGCATGCCTGATGGTGTGGCCTAAAAATAAATAAATAAAAAGTTAAAAATCGTGTTTCCATACACAAGCTTTGGGAAAGCCAGCCTCCATGTCATCCTTGTAGACTCTGATTTAAAACTATTGCCCCTCTCACTGAATGATCGTGTCCTCAAGGATGCTTTATTTATTTCCACATTTCCAGGGTCTGGCATTTCATCACAGTTCAGTAACAATTAAATGATTAAAGAACAAATCAGTGGACCATTAAAAATAAAATCTCTGGAGTAATTACTGAAAATTGGAATGAGAGGAGATAAGGGTATAGAAAATAGAGGGGAAAAAAATGAAAAAGAAGGAGAAAATAACAACCAAAAAAAAAAAAGCCAAACAAAGAGCAAGAAGAGGAAAAATAAGAAATCAAATACATTTAAAAAGCCTAGGCAAATAGAAAACACAAAATATATAAAACACAAAAGTGCTGTGCTCAGCTGTGTCCGACTTTTGTGGCCCCATGCACTGTGGCCGGTCAGCCTCCTCTGCCCATGCAATTTTCCAGGAAAGAATACTGAAACGGGCTACCATTTCCTATTCCAGGGGATTTTCCCAACCCAAGGAGCAAAGCCACATCTCTTGTGTCTCCTGCATTGGCAGGTGGATTCTTTACCACTAGCACCACCTGGGAAGCCCAAAGCATGAAATAAATGAATTCAAATATATAGATAATGGTAACCAATAAAAATGAATTAAACTCTGCAATTAAAGACCATGATTATAAGACTACTTATATATAATACTCCAGTTATATGTTTTTACTGAACACAAACATTCAACATGTACACACAAAGAATGATTGAAAGTAAATACTTGGGAAATTATATATAAAGCAAATCCTAGTTAAAAGAAAATTAGTGTTGGTATATAACTATCTAGTGAATAGATTTTGAAGCAAAAGTGTAAGTAGACATATCTATCCATCCATGTACCCACATGTATCAAACAAAGAGCAAGAAGAGGAAAAATAAGAAATCAAATACATTTAAAAAGCCTAGGCAAATAGAAAACACAAAATATATAAAATACAAAAGTGCTGTGCTCAGCTGTGTCCGACTTTTGTGGCCCCATGCACTGTGGCCGGTCAGCCTCCTCTGCCCATGCAATTTTCCAGGAAAGAATACTGAAACGGGCTACCATTTCCTATTCCAGGGGATTTTCCCAACCCAAGGAGCAAAGCCACATCTCTTGTGTCTCCTGCATTGGCAGGTGGATTCTTTACCACTAGCACCACCTGGGAAGCCCAAAGCATGAAATAAATGAATTCAAATATATAGATAATGGTAACCAATAAAAATGAATTAAACTCTGCAATTAAAGACCATGATTATAAGACTACTTATATATAATACTCCAGTTATATGTTTTTACTGAACACAAACATTCAACATGTACACACAAAGAATGATTGAAAGTAGATACTTGGGAAATTATATATAAAGCAAATCCTAGTTAAAAGAAAATTAGTGTTGGTATATAACTATCTAGTGAATAGATTTTGAAGCAAAAGTGTAAGTAGACATATCTATCCATCCATGTACCCACATGTACGCATTCTATACCCTTTCTGCATTCGTATATATTTCATCAAAAATAACAGGCTTCTGAAACCTTATTCCTCTCCTGGGATGAAAAGCAAATTTATTAAACATCAGGAAACCTTCCTGAAGTGGAGGAGGATTAAACTCTAGAACAAGTCAGTGGGAGAGGCTATAAAACCCCACTCTCCAGAGATGGGCTTATATCGCTTAAATGTGGAATCTTTAAAAAAAAATGGTACAAATGAGCTTATTTACAAAATAGAAATAGAATCACAGATGTAGAGAACAAACTTCTGGTTACCAAAGGGAAAAGTGAAAGGGAAAAGTGAAAGTCGTGTCCGACTCTTTATGACCCCATGAACCATACAGTCCACGAAATTCTCCAGGCCAGAATTCTGGAGTTGGAAGCCATTCCCTTCTTCAGGGGATCTTTCTAACCCAGGGATCAAGCCCAGGTCTCCCTCATTACAGGCAAATTCTTTACCAGCTGAATGATAAATTGGAAGAGTGGGCTTGATACATACACACTGCATGCCTGCCTGCCTGCTAAATCACTTCAGTTGTGTTCAGCTCTTCGTGACCCTACCATTGTCCATGGGATTCTCCAGGCAAGAGTAATGGAGTGGATTGTCATTCCCTCCTCCCGCATACACACACTGCTGTTGCTGCTGCTGCTGCTGCTGCTGCTGCTGCATCACTTCAGTTGTGTCCGACTCTGTGCAACCCTATAGACGGCAGCCTACCAGGCTCCCCCGTCCTTGGGATTCTCTAGGCAAGAACACTGGAGTGAGTTGCCATTTCCTTCTCCACATATATACACTACTATATATAAAATAAGTAATAAGGACCTACTGAATAGCACAGGGAACTCTACTCAATACTCTGTAATGGCCTATATGAGGAAAGAGTCTAAAAAAGAGTGAATAAGTGTATATGTGTGTGTATATACATTTTATACATATATATAATTGACTCACTTTGCTGTACAACTGAAACTACCACAAATTGTAGCCAACTATACTGCAATAAAAATTAATAAAAAAGAAAAGAATAGAGATAGCAGCCATTTTTCAATGACATTCTTATTGAAAGACCCTGGTGTCCCAGTTGAGACCCATTTGAACACTAGGAATGATTGTCACAGAGCACAGCTCAGAATCAGTGGATCAGTCTTCAAGGTGTCTCTCCCTTATTCTGTCTGTCTCTCCGTCTCACACACACTCAGAATAGTGAGGTTTAAGGGGATAATGCCATTTTTTCTTTCCTTAAGTAAGTTTGGTTTTCTCTCTTCATGCATCCTTCTTTATTATTGGCACCTTCTATGCATCATCTGCATGGGGGCTTCCCAGGTGGCACAATGCTAAAGAATCTGCCTGCCAATGCAGGAGATACAAGAGATGCAGTTTCAGTCCCTGGGTCAGGAAGATCCCCTGGAGAAGGAAATGGCAACCAACTCCAGTATTCTTGCTTGGGCAATCCCATGGACTGAGGAGTCTAGCGGGCTATAATCCACAGGGTTGCAAAGAGTTAGACACAACTGAGGACATTCATCATCTAATTAGGGAATACTTTTGGTTATCTGCCCTTTTCCAAGCACATTGTTACACGCCAAAGATAGAATTGAGAACAGAACATGCTCGGTCTCTGCCCTCGGGGACCACAGAATTCAATGATCTAGATAGATCCTAATCAAATAATTACACAAAGAAATATAAAATTTATCTCTGACAAGTGCTATGAAGGAGATAGAATGTGCTAGAAGAGGTTCAATACTGAGGTTGACCTGTTAAGAAAAGTCGGAGGAGCTTTCTCCAAGGAAGTGATGGTTAGAGATCTGAAGGGTGGATGTGAAGGAACCAGGGTCCCAGGGGAGGGTGCCACGTTCCAGGGGGAGGAAATACCACATGCAGAGAACCTCAGGCAGGAGGGAGCATCTTACAGGGTTGCTGGAAGCAGGACTAAGACTGGAGAACAGAGAGCAGGGAGAGTGTCATAAACAGAGCCTTGTGGGTCAGATCAAGGAAGATTTTCTGTTCTAGGAGCAATTGAATGTATTGAAGTTGGTTTGGGGCTTGAGGTGCAGAAAGGCAGGGGAACAGGGAACCAAGAGATGAGAAGGGTTTTGAGGCTAGAGTATGTTTAGAGGTGGGTGGGCCAATGACTGAGTCCACTCGATTGCTGAAATCCAGGCAGGTAAACATGCAGGTTGGGATGATGGTATTTGTGGGTTGGGATGGATAGGATGGGTAGGGAGAGAAGGGGATGGGATGGGGGAGATTCAGAAGGTTGAATGGAGACAGGACACAGTGATGCGTGGACAGGGAGGTGAAGGGATGTCTTTGAGCTTCCTAGGCTGATAGCCTAAATATCTAGAGAGAAGGTAATGTCCTTCTCGAAGATGAGAAAAATTCAAGTGTACTAAATTTATGGGGGAATTGAGGTACCTTAGAGATTGGGCATCCATGTAAATATTATAAACAAGGCTCACTGCCTCGACCTTGAAGGATTCAGTCTAGGGGGGGAAATATCCATAAAAATATAATGAAGACACAGGTGGTTCAATGCACGCAGATCACAAAGCCTTTTTTAAAAAATCATGGATTAAGAGGTTATTCTGCATGCTGATTCTGATAACTCCCTTAATTCTTCTGCTTCTTGATATTATAGTTTAGACACATTACATTGGCTAAGTGCATACATTCTCATTTGGGACAATTTTTTAATTTTTAATTTTTTTTTGATTGCTTGGCATGTGGGATGTTAATTCCCCAACCATGGTTCAAATCCATGCCCCCTGCATTGAAAATGCGTAGTCTTAACCACTGAACTACCAGGGAAGTCATTTGGATCAATTCTAAAGTTCTTGTTCATTCAACACAAATTGTCTGAAAATTGACGAGGTCCCAGCTAGCTCAGTCTCTCTGTGATATAACCTCTACTAGAATGTCATAATCATTGCTACCCTGGGGGAAATCAAACCAATTTACTGGGTCAGGATTGAAGAAATGTATGTTAGCAATAGAATAGGAAATGAGGGGCATCCACGTGACACAACTAGGCTAACAGGTCATTTTATACATGAAACCAACAAATATTCTTACATATTGGAAGTCCTGGAGGATATGCAATGACAATTAACAGAGGTTTTGTCTGGATGGATTCCTGCTTATGTCTGTTTTCTTCTTCATGCTTCCATGTAGCCTCCAAATGTTCTACAATTTTCATGCTGAGTCAACATTTATCACTAATGCAAAAGACAGAATGTCCATCTTTTTGGACAGGGAGGCAGGCATCATTGATCACTGACCTAATGGTCATATCTCCCTTCTGGCTACAACGAGACCAATTTTGTTAATCTATTGAGAGGAAGTAGGTTCAGGAAATCTGGGTCCAGACCCAGGGAAATGAAATCACAATTGTTCAAAATGAACTATGTTAGTGTCCTGAAACTGCCTGGGGCTTCCCAGGTGGCTCAGTGGTAAAGAATCTTCCTGCCAATGCAAGAGATGTGGGTTTGATCCTGAGGTCAGGAAGACCTCCTGGAGTAGGAAATAGCAGCCCACTCCAATATTTTTGCCTGGAAAGTCCCATGGAGAGGGGTGTCTGGAGCGATACAGTCCCTGGAGTTGCAAAGAGTTGCACATGACTGAACATGCACACACACACAAATTCCTGCATATTCGGGTGTCTTAAAGCAACAGAAGGTTCTAGAGAAAGAAGTCTGAATTCAGTGGAGCCATGCTTTCTCCCTGAAGGTTCTAGGGAAGAATCTTTCCTTTCCTCTCTAACCCTGGTAGTTTCAATCTTTGGCATTCCTTAGCTTGTAGATCTGGAGAAGGCAATGACACCCCACTCCAGTACTCTTGCCTGGAAAGTCCCATGGGCGGAGAAGCCTGGTAGGCTGCAATCTATGGGGTCGTGAAGAGTCGGACACTTACTGAGTGACTTCACTTTCATTTTTCACTTTCATGCGTTGGAGAAGGAAATGGCAACCCACTCCAGTGTTCTTGTCTGGAGAATCCCTGATACGGCGGAGCCTGGTGGACTGCCATCTATGGGGTTGCACAGAGTTGAACACGACTGAAGTGACTTAGCAGCAGTACCAGCAGCAGCAGCTTGTAGATACATTACTCCAGTCTCTGCCCAAGCTGTCATGTGGCATTCCTCCTTTTCTGTGTCAGTGTTCAAATTTCCCTTTCATCACAAGGACACTAGTCATTGGATTAGGGTCCACCCTTATTCAGTCAGGGCTTCCCTTGTAGCTCAGACAGTAAAGAATCTGCCTGCAATGGGGGAGGCCCAGGTTCGATCTCTGGGTTGGGAAGATCCCCTGGAGAAGGGCATGGCAACCCACTCCAGAATTCTTGCCTGGAGAATCCCATGAACAGATCCTGGTGGGCTGCAGTCCATGCGATTGCAAAGAGTCAGACACAATTGTGCAACTAACACCTCTCACTTTTTCTCATTCAGTTGGCACTCACCTTAATTCCATAAAAATTACCTCATTTCCAAATAAGCTTCATAGATAACTGAGGATTAGGATTGGAACATATCTTTTGCAGAGTGTTCTCAAACTCAGTTGCATGGTACAATAATACTATGATTCCATTTATATAAAACTCTAGAAAATTCACTCTAATCTATAAAGACATATATTTGCCAGAAGATGGGGTGGGGAACAGATATGTTAGCAGAGAGGTGTAAGTTAAAAATGACCAACAGTTACAAGGGAATTTTGAGGCTGATGGATATGTGCATTGTATTGATTGCTTGTAGAGATGGTTTCACTGGTGTATACATACAACACTTAACAGTGAACTTTAAATATATGTGGTTGGTTTCATGACATATATGGGCTCCCCAGGGGGTGCTAGCAGTAAAGAACCCACCTGCCAACACAGGAGACACAAGAGATGCAAGTCCGATCCCTGGGTTGGGAAGATCCTTTGGTGGATGGCATGGCAACCCTCTCCAATATTCTTGCTTGAAGAATCCCGTGGATAGAGGAGCCTAGTGGGCTACATGGGGTTGCATGGGGTTGCAAAGAGTCATATACAACTGAAGTGACTTAGCACGGAGGAACATGACATATACACCCCAAGAAAGGTGTTTAATTTAAAAAAAATTACCAATCTGTGATCCTTACAAAGAT
>SJYC01016658.1:0-37978 GCA_006408675.1 Madoqua kirkii | reverse complement strand
CAAACAAAGAGCAAGAAGAGGAAAAATAAGAAATCAAATACATTTAAAAAGCCTAGGCAAATAGAAAACACAAAATATATAAAATACAAAAGTGCTGTGCTCAGCTGTGTCCGACTTTTGTGGCCCCATGCACTGTGGCCGGTCAGCCTCCTCTGCCCATGCAATTTTCCAGGAAAGAATACTGAAACGGGCTACCATTTCCTATTCCAGGGGATTTTCCCAACCCAAGGAGCAAAGCCACATCTCTTGTGTCTCCTGCATTGGCAGGTGGATTCTTTACCACTAGCACCACCTGGGAAGCCCAAAGCATGAAATAAATGAATTCAAATATATAGATAATGGTAACCAATAAAAATGAATTAAACTCTGCAATTAAAGACCATGATTATAAGACTACTTATATATAATACTCCAGTTATATGTTTTTACTGAACACAAACATTCAACATGTACACACAAAGAATGATTGAAAGTAGATACTTGGGAAATTATATATAAAGCAAATCCTAGTTAAAAGAAAATTAGTGTTGGTATATAACTATCTAGTGAATAGATTTTGAAGCAAAAGTGTAAGTAGACATATCTATCCATCCATGTACCCACATGTACGCATTCTATACCCTTTCTGCATTCGTATATATTTCATCAAAAATAACAGGCTTCTGAAACCTTATTCCTCTCCTGGGATGAAAAGCAAATTTATTAAACATCAGGAAACCTTCCTGAAGTGGAGGAGGATTAAACTCTAGAACAAGTCAGTGGGAGAGGCTATAAAACCCCACTCTCCAGAGATGGGCTTATATCGCTTAAATGTGGAATCTTTAAAAAAAAATGGTACAAATGAGCTTATTTACAAAATAGAAATAGAATCACAGATGTAGAGAACAAACTTCTGGTTACCAAAGGGAAAAGTGAAAGGGAAAAGTGAAAGTCGTGTCCGACTCTTTATGACCCCATGAACCATACAGTCCACGAAATTCTCCAGGCCAGAATTCTGGAGTTGGAAGCCATTCCCTTCTTCAGGGGATCTTTCTAACCCAGGGATCAAGCCCAGGTCTCCCTCATTACAGGCAAATTCTTTACCAGCTGAATGATAAATTGGAAGAGTGGGCTTGATACATACACACTGCATGCCTGCCTGCCTGCTAAATCACTTCAGTTGTGTTCAGCTCTTCGTGACCCTACCATTGTCCATGGGATTCTCCAGGCAAGAGTAATGGAGTGGATTGTCATTCCCTCCTCCCGCATACACACACTGCTGTTGCTGCTGCTGCTGCTGCTGCTGCTGCTGCATCACTTCAGTTGTGTCCGACTCTGTGCAACCCTATAGACGGCAGCCTACCAGGCTCCCCCGTCCTTGGGATTCTCTAGGCAAGAACACTGGAGTGAGTTGCCATTTCCTTCTCCACATATATACACCACTATATATAAAATAAGTAATAAGGACCTACTGAATAGCACAGGGAACTCTACTCAGTACTCTGTAATGGCCTATATGAGGAAAGAGTCTAAAAAAGAGTGAATAAGTGTATATGTGTGTGTATATACATTTTATACATATATATAATTGACTCACTTTGCTGTACAACTGAAACTACCACAAATTGTAGCCAACTATACTGCAATAAAAATTAATAAAAAAGAAAAGAATAGAGATAGCAGCCATTTTTCAATGACATTCTTATTGAAAGACCCTGGTGTCCCAGTTGAGACCCATTTGAACACTAGGAATGATTGTCACAGAGCACAGCTCAGAATCAGTGGATCAGTCTTCAAGGTGTCTCTCCCTTATTCTGTCTGTCTCTCCGTCTCACACACACTCAGAATAGTGAGGTTTAAGGGGATAATGCCATTTTTTCTTTCCTTAAGTAAGTTTGGTTTTCTCTCTTCATGCATCCTTCTTTATTATTGGCACCTTCTATGCATCATCTGCATGGGGGCTTCCCAGGTGGCACAATGCTAAAGAATCTGCCTGCCAATGCAGGAGATACAAGAGATGCAGTTTCAGTCCCTGGGTCAGGAAGATCCCCTGGAGAAGGAAATGGCAACCAACTCCAGTATTCTTGCTTGGGCAATCCCATGGACTGAGGAGTCTAGCGGGCTATAATCCACAGGGTTGCAAAGAGTTAGACACAACTGAGGACATTCATCATCTAATTAGGGAATACTTTTGGTTATCTGCCCTTTTCCAAGCACATTGTTACACGCCAAAGATAGAATTGAGAACAGAACATGCTCGGTCTCTGCCCTCGGGGACCACAGAATTCAATGATCTAGATAGATCCTAATCAAATAGTTACACAAAGAAATATAAAATTTATCTCTGACAAGTGCTATGAAGGAGATAGAATGTGCTAGAAGAGGTTCAATACTGAGGTTGACCTGTTAAGAAAAGTCGGAGGAGCTTTCTCCAAGGAAGTGATGGTTAGAGATCTGAAGGGTGGATGTGAAGGAACCAGGGTCCCAGGGGAGGGTGCCACGTTCCAGGGGGAGGAAATACCACATGCAGAGAACCTCAGGCAGGAGGGAGCATCTTACAGGGTTGCTGGAAGCAGGACTAAGACTGGAGAACAGAGAGCAGGGAGAGTGTCATAAACAGAGCCTTGTGGGTCAGATCAAGGAAGATTTTCTGTTCTAGGAGCAATTGAATGTATTGAAGTTGGTTTGGGGCTTGAGGTGCAGAAAGGCAGGGGAACAGGGAACCAAGAGATGAGAAGGGTTTTGAGGCTAGAGTATGTTTAGAGGTGGGTGGGCCAATGACTGAGTCCACTCGATTGCTGAAATCCAGGCAGGTAAACATGCAGGTTGGGATGATGGTATTTGTGGGTTGGGATGGATAGGATGGGTAGGGAGAGAAGGGGATGGGATGGGGGAGATTCAGAAGGTTGAATGGAGACAGGACACAGTGATGCGTGGACAGGGAGGTGAAGGGATGTCTTTGAGCTTCCTAGGCTGATAGCCTAAATATCTAGAGAGAAGGTAATGTCCTTCTCGAAGATGAGAAAAATTCAAGTGTACTAAATTTATGGGGGAAGTTGAGGTACCTTAGAGATTGGGCATCCATGTAAATATTATAAACAAGGCTCACTGCCTCGACCTTGAAGGATTCAGTCTAGGGGGGGAAATATCCATAAAAATATAATGAAGACACAGGTGGTTCAATGCACGCAGATCACAAAGCCTTTTTTAAAAAATCATGGATTAAGAGGTTATTCTGCATGCTGATTCTGATAACTCCCTTAATTCTTCTGCTTCTTGATATTATAGTTTAGACACATTACATTGGCTAAGTGCATACATTCTCATTTGGGACAATTTTTTAATTTTTAATTTTTTTTGATTGCTTGGCATGTGGGATGTTAATTCCCCAACCATGGTTCAAATCCATGCCCCCTGCATTGAAAATGCGTAGTCTTAACCACTGAACTACCAGGGAAGTCATTTGGAGCAATTCTAAAGTTCTTGTTCATGCAACACAAATTGTCTGAAAATTGACGAGGTCCCAGCTAGCTCAGTCTCTCTGTGATATAACCTCTACTTGAATGTCATAATCATTGCTACCCTGGGGGAAATTCAAACCAATTTACTGGGTCAGGATTGAAGAAATGTATGTTAGCAATAGAATAGGAAATGAGGGGCATCCACGTGACACAACTAGGCTAACAGGTCATTTTATACATGAAACCAACAAATATTCTTACATATTGGAAGTCCTGGAGGATATGCAATGACAATTAACAGAGGTTCTGTCTGGATGGATTCCTGCTTATGTCTGTTTTCTTCTTCATGCTTCCATGTAGCCTCCAAATGTTCTACAATTTTCATGCTGAGTCAACATTTATCACTAATGCAAAAGACAGAATGTCCATCTTTTTGGACAGGGAGGCAGGCATCATTGATCACTGACCTAATGGTCATATCTCCCTTCTGGCTACAACGAGACCAATTTTGTTAATCTATTGAGAGGAAGTAGGTTCAGGAAATCTGGGTCCAGACCCAGGGAAATGAAATCACAATTGTTCAAAATGAACTATGTTAGTGTCCTGAAACTGCCTGGGGCTTCCCAGGTGGCTCAGTGGTAAAGAATCTTCCTGCCAATGCAAGAGATGTGGGTTTGATCCTGAGGTCAGGAAGACCTCCTGGAGTAGGAAATAGCAGCCCACTCCAATATTTTTGCCTGGAAAGTCCCATGGAGAGGGGTGTCTGGAGCGATACAGTCCCTGGAGTTGCAAAGAGTTGCACATGACTGAACATGCACACACACACAAATTCCTGCATATTCGGGTGTCTTAAAGCAACAGAAGGTTCTAGAGAAAGAAGTCTGAATTCAGTGGAGCCATGCTTTCTCCCTGAAGGTTCTAGGGAAGAATCTTTCCTTTCCTCTCTAACCCTGGTAGTTTCAATCTTTGGCATTCCTTAGCTTGTAGATCTGGAGAAGGCAATGACACCCCACTCCAGTACTCTTGCCTGGAAAGTCCCATGGGCGGAGAAGCCTGGTAGGCTGCAATCTATGGGGTCGTGAAGAGTCGGACACTTACTGAGTGACTTCACTTTCATTTTTCACTTTCATGCGTTGGAGAAGGAAATGGCAACCCACTCCAGTGTTCTTGTCTGGAGAATCCCTGATACGGCGGAGCCTGGTGGACTGCCATCTATGGGGTTGCACAGAGTTGAACACGACTGAAGTGACTTAGCAGCAGTACCAGCAGCAGCAGCTTGTAGATACATTACTCCAGTCTCTGCCCAAGCTGTCATGTGGCATTCCTCCTTTTCTGTGTCAGTGTTCAAATTTCCCTTTCATCACAAGGACACTAGTCATTGGATTAGGGTCCACCCTTATTCAGTCAGGGCTTCCCTTGTAGCTCAGACAGTAAAGAATCTGCCTGCAATGGGGGAGGCCCAGGTTCGATCTCTGGGTTGGGAAGATCCCCTGGAGAAGGGCATGGCAACCCACTCCAGAATTCTTGCCTGGAGAATCCCATGAACAGATCCTGGTGGGCTGCAGTCCATGCGATTGCAAAGAGTCAGACACAATTGTGCAACTAACACCTCTCACTTTTTCTCATTCAGTTGGCACTCACCTTAATTCCATAAAAATTACCTCATTTCCAAATAAGCTTCATAGATAACTGAGGATTAGGATTGGAACATATCTTTTGCAGAGTGTTCTCAAACTCAGTTGCATGGTACAATAATACTATGATTCCATTTATATAAAACTCTAGAAAATTCACTCTAATCTATAGAGACATATATTTGCCAGAAGATGGGGTGGGGAACAGATATGTTAGCAGAGAGGTGTAAGTTAAAAATGACCAACAGTTACAAGGGAATTTTGAGGCTGATGGATATGTGCATTGTATTGATTGCTTGTAGAGATGGTTTCACTGGTGTATACATACAACACTTAACAGTGAACTTTAAATATATGTGGTTGGTTTCATGACATATATGGGCTCCCCAGGGGGTGCTAGCAGTAAAGAACCCACCTGCCAACACAGGAGACACAAGAGATGCAAGTCCGATCCCTGGGTTGGGAAGATCCTTTGGTGGATGGCATGGCAACCCTCTCCAATATTCTTGCCTGAAGAATCCCGTGGATAGAGGAGCCTAGTGGGCTACATGGGGTTGCATGGGGTTGCAAAGAGTCATATACAACTGAAGTGACTTAGCACGGAGGAACATGACATATACACCCCAAGAAAGGTGTTTAATTTAAAAAAAAATACCAATCTGTGATCCTTACAAAGATTAAAAATAATTTTCCATTTTATTTTACAAGGCCAGGATTTTACTAATAGTGTAGCCACACAAAGACACCAGAGGGACTCAGAAAATGACATCTTTTTGAGAACTTGTATCCAGTGTGTGTTAAAAACACTTCATCGTCAATCCTATAAATCAGAATACAGGACAAAAAATCCTATAGAAATAGCCAAACTTTTTGAATAAACACTTCATGAGAATAGATAGACAAGTAACCAATAAGTATGTAAAAACATATTCAGCATCAATTTTTTAGGTAAATGCACAGTAAAACCACAATGAGATGCAGCTACACACTTGCTAAAATGGGTAACATTTGAAAGATCAACAATACCAAGTGCTGGAAAGGCCATGAAGAAACTAGAACCCATGTCTTTGCTAGTGAGAATGTAAATGGTACAGCCTTGTTGGAAAAGAGTTAGCAGAATTTTAAAGTTACATAAACTTCCATACAGTCCAGCATTTCCACCCAACCCAACAACAACAACAGCAAAAATGAAAGCATATGTCCACACAGAGACTTGTATGTGAATATTCAGATAGATATTATTCATCATAGCCAAATAAAGGATTTCCCTGGCAATTCAGTAGTCAAGACTCTAAACTTCCACGGAAGAGGGTATGGGTTCCATCTCTGGTCAGGAGCTATGAGCCCACATGCTGCATGCTACAGGCCTCCTCCCCCCACAAAAAAGTTATCATTGCCAAAGGAGGCAGCCAGAATATTTATTAACTGACAAACGTATGAACCAATTGTGATATAGCCTCATAATGAAATATTACTCTGAAGTGAAAAAGAAAATGACCTGCAGACATACATAGCAACAAAAGTTACATTACACAGATTACATGAAGGTATTACACTAAGATAAAACTAGTCACAAAAGGCAATGTATTGTATAAAGACACATATAAGAAATTTCTAGAAAATGCAAAGCTAGTGAAAAAAATCAGAGTTGTGGGTTGAGAGTCAGGATTGACTATGAAGGGAGCTGAAGGAACTTTTTAGGGTTGGGGAAATGTTCTGAAATTGATTATGGTCATTACTGCAAAATTGTATACTTTTACTAAAATATCTAATTCTTTCAAGTCATTGACTTAATTGTATGTAGTGAAAGTGTTAGTCGCTCAGTTGTGTCTGACTCTGTGCGACCCCAAAGACTATAGCTCTTCAGGCTCCTCTTCCATGGAATTCTCCAGGCAAGAATACTGGAGTGGGTTGCCATTTCCTTCTCCAGGGGACCTTCGCAACCCAGAGATTGAATCTGGGTCTCCTGCATTACAGGCAGATTCTTGAGCATCTGAGCCACCAGGGAAGCCCTTATTATATGTAAATTATATCTAAATATAGAAGTTATGAAATATGTATCATGGCCAGGACTGGTCCTTGTGGAGAAAAAACAAACAAACACACACACACAAACAGAATTCAAGGCAGTATTCTGTTCTCAAAGCTATAGTAAGACTGACTATAAATTCAAGTTTTAATTTGACTAGAATTTTTATTAAAGTCTTGCAGTAAAGTTTACCATGTCACTCTTAATGAAGTGTCTCAAATATGACTTAAATACACATTTAATGTACATCTAATGAGATTCTTTGGCCAACTAATTATTAAGCATGTTTAATGGAGTTTAACAATTGCAGGCAAGATACATAGCCCTTTCTCCATAGATTTATCCTTACCAAAATACTTCTAAGATAATGGATTTCACTCACATAGATTGCCTTCGTGAATAAAAATCATTATATTCATCCATAATAATAGTACTTCTATTTCTATCAGTTATTAAAAACCTATCCAATTAAAACAAGAAGTCATTACTATTGGCTCTCTTTATGGATTTGTGATTCTGTGTGCCTATGGTATTTTAAAGAGATTTAGATAAAGTAGGATAGTTCACAAAATGTACTTCACTCTGGTAAAGGAGCAGAAAAGAAATACTGGTTTTGTGTTCAGGGCAGGTGAGAACAAGATTACAGGTCATTATAAATCAGATTTCGGAGAAATGTAGATTTTTCAAGGCATGGACTTGAAAGCCAAAGTCAAGCTCAGATTTATTTTCTTGAGCACATAGTGAGCATTAACATAAATTCTCTTGGAAGCAGTCGGAAAAGATGAGCTAGTTAACTGTTGCTGCAGACCCTACAGTGAGAAAGGCTTGCAAGCCTTTACTTGCAGGACTTTCTAAGAATGTTATTGCAAGTCAATTCTGTCTCTTCATAATAGCTTCTCCAATTCCCCATTTCCAAACCTCCCTAGATTTGCAAATAACCAGCAGCATGATCTCCATAATTTTCCCTTATTTTAACTTCCATTCTTTAATTTCTGAGCAACCTTCCTGCATGGCAATAGAGATGATATGGAGTGTGTTTAATTTTCTTCTACAATCACTTTTAGAAATTCGTCTCAACCCTCAAACTCCTAAAGTCACGTCTTAACACAGGTTGAACAGATTTTACATGTATTTATGCACATATCTGACTTAGGGGTCTGGAAAACAGAACCCTTTACAACCCTCACTAAAGATTTGGCTTGAAAGTCATGGGACACATTTATATCCAGTGTCATTTTCTTTCTTTCTGTTTTGCTTAGACTACTTATTGCAACAATTAGCCAGGTCATGATTTTTAAAATATGTACTTTGCTCTTTTTATTTTAATCCTTTGACCCTTGGAAACCTAGAGACCAATCATGTTGAAATAAAATTAGTACTATCACTTCGTGATTTCAGTCTGTCCTCCCAAGGTACACTGGTATCTATCACCTTCTTTGCTTCAGTTTTTCCAGTATATAGTGATATAGTAAAGTCACTCAGTCGTGTCCGACTCTTTGCGACCCCATGGACTGTAGCCTACCAGACTCCTCTGTCCATGGGAGTTTCCAGGCAATTGTCCTGGAGTGGATGGCCATTTCCTTCTCCAAGGGATCTTCCCAACCCAGGGATCGAACCCGAGTCTCCCACATTGTGGACAGATGCTTTACCATCTGAGCCACCAGGGAAGTCTACTAGGAAGCATATTTCATAGAATAAATTCTGCTCTCACCAAAAAATATATCCTATAATGACACTAGACATAAAGAGCTTTCAAAACCACTAAAACAGGACATCGTTTCAAAATTTTAAAAGATAGATTACTGTTTGGGGGATCTGAGTATGAAAAAAAAGCATAAGCCTAGGGAGGAAAAGAATCTTTTTTTTTCTAAAAACTGTGGAAACACTCATCCATCCATTTGTACAAGGATGATTGAAAGCCAACACTGGATGTTACTACCTCCTGTATGGGATCAGAGCAGTGAGCAAAACACACACCATCCTTGTGCTCACACATTTTAAAGTCTAGCATAGAAGGCAGACAACTTTCAAAGTTCAAATAATTCATTAAGATGAATTATTTGATCATTTTAATTACTTTTGTGTTTCAGTCACTTCAGTTCAGTTCAGTTCAGTCACTCAGTCGTGTCTGACTCTTTGCAACCCCATGAACCATAGCACGCCAGGCCTCCCTGTCTATCACCAACTCCAGGAGCCTACCCACACTCAGGTCAATTAAGTCGGTGATAGCATCCAACCATCTCATCCTCTGTTGTCCCCTTCTCCTCCCGCCTTCAATCTTTCCCAGCATCAGGGTCTTTTCAAATAAGTCAGCTCTTCACATCAGGTGGCCAAAGTATTGGAGTTTCAGCTTCAACATCAGTCCTTCCAATGAATATTCACGACTGATCTTCTTTAGAATGGACTGGTTGGATCTCCTTGCAGTCCAAGGGACTTTCAAGAGTCTTCTCCAGCACCACAGTTCAAAAGCATCAATTCTTTGGCACTCAGCTTTCTTTATAGTCCAACTCCCACATCCATACATGACTACTGGAAAAACCATAGCCTTGACTAGATGGACCTCTATTTCTTTGTGTGTGCCTCATAAACTTTAATAGCATAGTAGAAAGTCTTTTTATATCAGTTACATTTTATCACAAAATAGTTTATTAGAAGAAAAATTATTCTCTAAAATTGATATTATATATATTTTTAGGTGACCTTTTATTTTTAATATAAATTTATTTCTTTTAATTGGAGGCTAATTACTTTACAATATTGTATTGGTTTTGCCATACATTAACATGAATCCGCCACAGGTGTACATGTATTCCCCATCCTGAACCCCCCTCCCACCTCCCTCCCTATCCCATCCCTGTGGGTCATCCCAATGCACCAGTCCCAAGCACCCTGTATCATGCATTGAACCTGAACTGGCAATTTGTTACACATATGATAATATATATGTTTCAATGCCGTTCTCCCAAACCATCCCACCTTCGCCCTCTCCCACAGAGTCCAAAAGACTGTTCTATACATCTGTGTCTCTTTTGCTGTCTCACTTACAGGCTTATCATTACTATGTTTCTAAATTCCATATATATGCGTTAGTATACTGTATTGGTGTTTTTCTTTCTGACTTACTTCACTCTGTATAATATGCTCCAGTTTCATCCACCTCACTAGAACTGATTCAAATGTATTCTTTTTAATGGCTGAGTGATACTCTATTGTGTATATGTACCACAGCTTTCTTATCCATTCATCTGCTAATGGACATCTAGGTTTCTTCCATGTCCAGGCTATTATAAACAGTGCTGTGATGAATATTGGGGTACACGCATCTCTTTCAATTCTGGTTTCCTCAGTGTGTATGCCCAGCAGTGGGATTGCTGGGTCATAAGGCAGTTCTATTTTTAATTTTTTAAAGAATCCCCACAGTGTTCTCCATAGTGGCTGTACTAGTTTGTATTCCCTCCAACAGTGTAAGACGGTTCTCTTTTCTCCACACCCTCTCCAGCATTTGTTGCTTGTAGACTTTAAGATAGCAGCCATTCTGTCTGGCGTGAGATGGTACCTCATTGTGGTTTTGATTTGCATTTCTCTGATAATGAGTTTTGTTGAGCATCTTTTCATGTGTTTATTAACCATCTGTATGGCTTCTTTGGAGAAATGTCTGTTTAGTTCTTTGGCCCCTTTTTTGATTGTGTCATTTATTTTTCTGGAATTGAGCTGCAGGAGTTGCTTGTATATTTTTGAGATTAATTCTTTGTCAGTTGCTTCATTTGCTATTATTTTCTCCCATTCCAAAGGCTGGCTTTTCACCTTGTTTATAGTTTCCTTCATTGTGCAAAAGCTTACAGTCACGGGGATGCAAAGAAGACACGACTGAACAACTAACACTTCCACTTTTACAAGTTTAAAAACCTAATAATTTAACCAAAGTGAAAGTGAAGTCGCTCAGTCGTCTCCGACCCATAGCGACCCCATGGACTGCAGGCTTCTCCATCCATGGGATTTTCTAGGCCAGAGTACTGGAGTGGGGTGCCATTGCCTTCTCCAGTAGTAGTATCAATTCAAAAAAGATCTTAAAAATATAGTAACAAGTGATGCTGGGAAAACTGGTCAACCACTTGTAAAAGAAGGAAACTAGAACACTTTCTAACATCATACACAAACAGAAACTCAAAATGGATTAAAGATCTAAATGTAAGACCAGAAACTAGAAAACTCCTAGAGAAGAACATATGCAAAACACTCTCCGACATAAATCACAGCAGGATCCTCTATGACCCACCTCCCAGAATATTGGAAATAGATGGACCTTTAATAATATTTAATTTAATGAATTACATTTTAAAACTAAATATATGTAAAAGTAAGATCATTTTCAAGGTAAATCGAAAAAGGAGGCATCCTCATGGAGGGGCGGTGGTTGTGAACCAGAGGCGGAGGGCAACTAACAGTGGTCGGTTTGAGAAGCCCCTCTGAGGCAATGATATTTGAATGAAAACATGAATAAAGGACTGGGGGAAGGAAGCAGTGCCTCGCTTCTGATATCTTGTCTCCCAAGGGTGCATCTTGGAATCTCTGGACCAGATTGGGTGGGACTGGCAAGTCCGAGCCCACATGATTCTTCCTGAATTTAGCTCTGTGCTCAGCCAGCTTTCCTTGCCTCTGTGTTTCCTTTATGGCACCATCACTCTCTTTTAATATTCCTTGTACATTGAGCAGTAAACCTTCTGCCTCACACTGCTTTGCCGACTGCTCTCTCTGTCAAGTCATTTGTCTTGGCCCATGTTGGTGTGTGCACGTGTTTTATGCATTGGACGGAGTGGGCTGGTGAAGTGAGCACTCTTTATGGACAGAGGTGATTCTCATGAGAACTC
This sequence comes from Madoqua kirkii, assembly GCA_006408675.1. NCBI lineage: Eukaryota > Metazoa > Chordata > Mammalia > Artiodactyla > Bovidae > Madoqua > Madoqua kirkii. The sequence continues at coordinate 26,007 of SJYC01016658.1, read as the reverse complement.
TGGGGAGAGCTGAAATGTCTCAGAATTGAGACCAAAACCCATAATGATTAAATCAGAATCCCTAAGTACAGGATCCAGCATCAGTATATTTAGTCTCTGCAGATGATTCTAACTTGCAGCAAAGTTTGAGGACCATTAGGTTAGAATCACCCATGAAGATATAAGAAGATGACTGTTGTCTGAGTTTCTGTCCCTCGTGCTTGTAGTCAATCATATTTGACTCTTTGTGATCCCACGGTCTACAGCCCACCAGGCTCCATGGGATTCTCCAGGAAAGAATATTGGAAAATACTGGGTTACCATGCCTTTCTTCAGGGAATCCTCCCGACCCAGGGACTGAACTTGCATCTCCTCCATTGACAGGCGGTTTCTCTACCACTCACCTGGGAAGCCCCTCTCTTCCTAGAGATGGTGATATGATTGGTTTGAGATGGGTTCCTGGCTTTGGTATTTTGCACACCTCCCTGGAGGATTATCTTCCATGGCCTTGGTTGAGAAGCAGTGCTCTAGACCCAACTTCAGGTGCCCCAGAGCCTTAAGAAAGACAAGACGGTTTGCCTCTCATATGTCCATGCTTCCTCCTCTATGCATTAAGCTGTTGGCAGAGTTACTGTTATCATCTCAGCTGGCTGATTTTGAGCAAACCTACAGCCAGGTGAGGATAGACCCGTGGCTTTGGACTCATTAACACCGTGCTCTGACCAGCTGAACTCATCAACAACAGATGCTTCCTTGGCTGCCCATCAACTGGAAGACGTCTGCCAAAGTCTAGCTCAATTCAATAAAAAATAATGATAATGATGATACACACTGGTGATAAGGTGGTGATTCCAGCAAATGAGGTAACCCTGCCTTAAGTTCTTGCTCTGAATTGGATGAAGTCTGGTTGCTTTAAATGTGTGACTCATTTTTCACTTTGAGGTACATGGATGTGACAGGATTTCCCAAGTCCAGCCAGGAAATGTGGAGAGCTAGAGATGTTTCTACAAGGGTCCACTAAGGGTGTATTTAGCTTTCACTGTGGAACAAAGTATCCAAGAGAATCTGGCTGGACTTCCCTGGTGGTCCAGTGGTAAAGAATCTGCCTGCCAATGCAGGGGATATGCATTTGATCCCTGGTGCAGGAAGATTCCAGATGCCGCAGAGCAACTAAGCCAGTGCACCATTCCACATGCGTGGTAGAGTCCATGTGCCACAACCGCTGAAGCCTGTTACCCTCAGCCTGTGCTCCACAACAAGAGAAGCCACTGCAAGGACAAGTCCAGGCACCACAACTCGAAAAAGCTGGCACACACCCATGATGATCCAGGGCAGCCAAAAATAAATAAGTAAATAAATTTTAAAATACCCATCATTTAAAAAACAAAAGAGAGGGGGAGCAGAAAACCTGATTGTAATACAGAGTATCTGCTAAGGAAGGATTGAGGAAAGGACTTCAGATGCTGACTCCAGGTATACTGATGAGTCCCGTCTTAAGCATGTGACTCTTCGAAGTTTGACATGTGAGTCCCACTTGCCTCCTGGGGTCAGCTCTGGATTGTGTGTGGAGTCACACAAAAGCCCTGGCCTTCTGGAGCTTTTATGCTGATCTGGTCAAACAGGCAATAAATTCATAGGGGAGCAATAATTTCTGAGAGGGACAAATACTGGTGTAAATGGAGTGAAATAAACAAGATGAGTGGTTTCAAAGACTTTCTCATAACCTTGGATTCACGTCATGGTGCTTAATTTAAGGTGACAGCAATGGAGGTGGAAGGAAGTGGCTGGACTGACGGAATGTGTTGGGACAGTGCTCATAGGACCTCATGGATGGATGAGGTATGGGAATGAGCTAAAGAAGAAAGTGAAGGATGACTCCTGAGGTTTCTGGCTGGAGCATCCACGTGCCCAGTGGCACAGTTTGCTGTTCAGAACACTGAAAGAGGAGCAGGTTTGAGGGAGGCTATTACGAGTTCTATCTTGGACCCAGATGTTAGGAGAAACACCAACCCAAACTGCCTACCCTGGCCAGGCACCATAGTAACCATTTGCATGAGTTATCTTACAACAGGAGGTCCTGGTAAGAAATGGAGAGCTAAAAAGTTAATACCAACCAAGAAAATTCAGGCAATATTAAAAGAAGAGAGGAGATGCCAGTTCAATGTCCTACTAACCTCCCAGCATCCTTTTGGCTGAGCAATGCACGTGCCAGCAGGAAGGACCCTGAGTCAGAGTGATTGGTCAGAGAAAACCCAAAAACTAACCGAATTCCCATAAAACCTGAGACTGTGAGCCACGTGGCAAAGCAGTCCTCCTGGGTTCCCTTACCCTTCTGCTCTCTGTCTGGGTTACCCTTCCCAATGAAGTCTCTTGCTTTGTCAACACGTATGTCTCCTCAGACAATTCATTTCCAAGTGTTAGACAATAGCCCACTCTTGGGCTCAGGAAGGGATCTGTCTTCTACAACACAGAGAGTCTGAGACACCCTGGGAGAGAGGTCAAATAGCCAGGGAACATCTGAGTCTGGAGCTCATGGGAGAGGTCAGAGCTGGAGACATAATCTGGAAATGAACAGAATGTGAATATTGTAGCCAAAAATTCAGCCTCTGTACACTAGTACCAAATTGAATCTCAGAGATAGAGTTTCAGTGAAATACAAAAGAATAGTTTATTGCTTTGCCAAACAATGGCAGTCACAGTGGGTTAATGCCCTCAAAACTGTGTGTCCACACCTAGGGTAGAGAGGTGGTTGTCAGGAGTTTTATAGTCCAGGGGCAGGATTGCTGATCACTCTAGAGATCATTGGGTATCAGGTGGTGATGTTCAAACTGTGACCTTTTCTGGTTTGAAGAATGCTTCATCAAGAAATTAACATCTTAACCCCACTTGGGGAAGGTTTTATTTCTGAAGAAGAGCTCAAAGATTTTGTTCTGTGTATCCTCTAAGGTGTAACCAGGACCCTGCCCCAAGGCTGCACTGCTGTTTCTTGATGGCTCTTCCCATATCTCTATATGCCCTTCCTTTCCTCGTTGGCAACTGTTTGAACCTGCCCTTTGCAACTTAAGGAAGGGAACAGAGAAGGGCTTTTGCGATCAGGAGACCCACAAGGTCCTGCTTGGTTTCAATACCCTGGGACTGGATGACGTCACCTTCCAGGGTGCTGTCTTCCATGGCAATGTGGCCCACAAAGGATCACACGTTTCTCTGCATTTTCAAACAGGTTGAGAGTAAGATCAGTGTCCATGAGCTTGATCTTAGAGCTTCCTTTTGAAATAGGGTCTGTAAGCATCTTTATTCACATCTAGCTCCTGTGATCCTCATCTGTCTTTCTGATCTGAGGACAGCCATACCCAGGAATCATAGAATCTGAGGCTTACATACTGAGAAAAGACTGAAAGATACAAAGGCAAAATGAGAAAATACTGATTTTGTTCCTCTCAAAAGTAGCACCGACCACCGCCACCAATGCCTGAAAAGCATTTTCATGGCCAAGACATTATGGGACTGAAGTCAATGCATGGGTGACTGTAGCCAATTTAAAATCCCAAATGGAGTGTCCCCTGCCTCCCAAAATAATGTTAATTGCATCCCCTCTCTTCCTAATTAGTTTGGGCTCAAGACATGCAAATTCATTTTTATATTAGCCCAAGAAAAACATAATTAAAAAGTTGTCTGCTGGAAAAAAAAAAAAAGAGAGAGAGAGAGAGAGAGAGAAAGCACATAATGTATTCTGGGGCCAAACTGCAAATGACTTTTGGACTTTACACCATCTCAAATTAGGCGTATTGCAGAATCCTCATTAGCATAGATCATCAAGGCTGGGCTCCAAGCCCCACCATAAGTCTTATTGAGATCCCTGTAGCTTGCAGGTCAGAAATGCACTCAGAACCACTTACAGGCCCTCTGGAGGGTTGAGATTCTAGACCCACTTTTAGGTACACCCACTCAGTGAAATTAAATCCTTTCATGTTTCTTCTGCAAATGACTTTTGACTTTACACCATCTCAAATTAGGCGTATTGCAGAATCCTCATTAGCATAGATCATCAAGGCTGGGCTCCAAGCCCCACCATAAGTCTTATTGAGATCCCTGTAGCTTGCAGGTCAGAAATGCACTCAGAACCACTTACAGGCCCTCTGGAGGGTTGAGATTCTAGACCCACTTTTAGGTACACCCACTCAGTGAAATTAAATCCTTTCATGTTTCTTAATTTTGTATGTCCATTCTGCACTAACTGAATTAATTCCTTGGTTTCAGAAAACCAGTAGGCTTCTTCCAGCCTACAGAAAATTCTGTTGCCTTTGACAATTTGACATGCATTTTTCTATAGTGATAGGGAAAATGGTCCAACAGCTGGTTTTATTCGGGGCTACAGGCAAAAACTCCCCTAGTTTCAAAAAGCAAATACTTATTGATATCAAGAGGATTCTATCAACAGACATAAATTAAATATTCATGCCAAGTTTCATGGAATTGCTGTTTGGAGGCTATAAATGAAGTAAATGAAGTTTAAATTTCTTAGAAGAACCCGCACCAACATCCAGAGTTGTCAATCTTTGATAAGTGTTGAGTGCACTCAGTAGTATTTTTGTCATATGTCAGACTTTTCTTACCAGAGAGGGCAATGAATCGCTGGATTTATAATTTGCTTTGCAAAAAAAGTCTTATAAAGGAAGCTGAGTGCTTAACTCTTGTGCCTTTCATACTTTCCTATACATTTTAGCTTTAGTTGTTGGCCTTGGGCAATATTTGTATCCTGGCATTGTTTGCCAGTCTCCAAACATCTAAACAAGTGACCCTAGCTTCAAAGTCTCCTGCAGCCAGGTGTGTTGTACAAAGAAGTAGACCTTGGTGAAATGGAGAGTTACTACTTCATGCCCACTGAAAGATGCCCCAGAGTTGCCTGCATTTCTCATTTTTCAAGACAAATCAGAAATCCAGATTTCTGCATATCTCCCAGTTTTTAGATGATGTGATCTATTAAAGAGAATTAAGTTGGTACAATCCAAGCAAGTATATCTGTGGGCAGGAATCAGTCCACAGAGTCCAAATTTAAAAAATTAGAATTGACCTTTACAAAATGGAAGACAATAAAACTCCATGCCTTGAGGAATATTATTCAGCCACGAAAGGAATAAATTTCTGATCCACGCTACACCACAGATGAACTTTGATGGCATTATGCTTTGTAAAAGAAGCCAGTCAACATGACTATCATCAAAAGGAACACAAATAACAAATGTTGGCAAGGATGTGGAGAAAAGGGAACCCTCATACATTGTCAGTAGGGATGTAAAATGTTGCAACCACTGTGGGAAAGAGTATGAAGCATCCTCAGAAAACTAAAAATAGAGTTTCTGTGTGATTCAGCAACTCCACTCACTCCTAGGTACTTATCCACACAAAAGCAGAAAGAAAAGCACTAATTCAAAAAGATATGTGCACCCTAGTGTTCATAGCCCCATTATTCACAATAGCCAAAATATCGAAGCAATCTTAGTGTCCACTGTCAAATGAATAGAAAAAGAAGATATGATACACATACACAATGAAATACTACTCAGCCATTAAAAAAACAGTAAAATTCTACCATTTGCAGCAATGAGGGTGGACCTAAGGAATATTATGCTTAATGAAATAAGTCAGGCAGATAAAGACAAATACCATATGGTGTCACTTATATATAGAATCTGAAAAATACAGCAAGCTAGTGAATGTAACAAAAAAGAAGCAGGTTCACAGATTTAGGCAACAAGCTAGTGGTTACCAGTGGGGTGAGGGAAGGAGGAAGGGGTAGGACAGGGGTGGGGGATTAAGAAGTAAAAACTACTAGGTATAAAATAAGCTACTAGGATATATTGTATACTACGAGGAATATTCAGTTCAGCTCAGTCACTCAGTCAGGTCTGATTCTTTGCGACCCCATGGACTGCAGTATACTAGGCTTCCCTGTCCACCCCCAACTCCTGAAGCTTGCTCAAACTCATGTCCATCGAGTCGGTGATGCCATCCAGCCATCTCATTCTCTGTCATCCCCTTCTCCCCCTGCCTTCAGTCTTTCCCAGCATCGGGGTCTTTTCCAGTGAGTCAGTTCTTCAGTGAGTCAGTACAAGGAATATAGCCAATATTTTATAATAACTAAAATGAAGTATAACCTTTAAAAATTATGAATTACCATATTGTACACCTGTAACTTATGTAATATTGTATATCAATTCTTAAAAATTAAAAAGGATAAAAGAAAAGTAAAAAAAAGCAGAAACAAAAGATCACACATTGCATAATTCAATTCCCATGAAATATTCAGAACAGGAAAATCCATAGGGACAGGAGGCAGGTTAGTAATTGCTTAAGGTCAGAGTAAGGGTAGTGATTGGAGGAGGTGGGGAGAAAGCTACAGGATACAGGGTTTCTTTTTGAGGTGACAGAGATGTTCTGAAATTGACTGAAATGGTAATGGTTGCACATACCTGTGAATATATTAAAAACTAAAGAATAGTACACTTTAAATGGGTGAACTGTATAATATGTGAATTATATCTCCATGAAGCTGTCTGAAAATTGTTGTTCTTTAGTCGCTAGTCCTGTCTGACTCTTTGCAGCCCTGTGGACTGTAGCTCAGCAGGCTGCTCTGTCCTGGGATTGCCCAGGCAAGAATACTGGAGTACATTGCCATGCCTTCCTCCAGGGGATCTTCCTGACCCAGGGATCAAATCCACATCTCCTGCCTTGGCAGGTGGATTCTTTACCACTGAGCCACCAGGGAAGCCCATTTAGAAAATAAATAACAACACAAACCTCTTTGCCTTGAGCAAGGAACTGAAATTTTCAGCATACAAAACCAGCCCACCATATCTGCATCATACCACGTGTCCTCAACCTCTTAGAAACATCCTTTTAAAACTCAATTCAAACCCCAGTGTTCATCACAACACTGTTTATAATGGCTAAGACATGGAGGCAACCTAGATGTCCATCAGCAGATGAATGGATGAGAAAGCTGTGGTACATATTACACAATGGAGTATTACTCAGCCATTAAGAAGACAAAACCAATACGTATTGTAAAGTATGGATTCTTTACCACTGAGCCACCAGGGAAGCCCATTTAGAAAATAAATAACAACACAAACCTCTTTGCCTTGAGCAAGGAACTGAAATTTTCAGCATACAAAACCAGCCCACCATATCTGCATCATACCACGTGTCCTCAACCTCTTAGAAACATCCTTTTAAAACTCAATTCAAACCCCAGTGTTCATCACAACACTGTTTATAATGGCTAAGACATGGAGGCAACCTAGATGTCCATCAGCAGATGAATGGATGAGAAAGCTGTGGTACATATTACACAATGGAGTATTACTCAGCCATTAAGAAGACAAAACCAATACAGTATTGTAAAGTAGAATAAAGTATTAAAAATAAATAAATAAACTTGAAAAATTTAAAGATTAAAAAAAAAAAAGAATACATTTGAATGAGTTCTAATGAGGTGGATGAAACTGGAGCCTATTATACAGAGTGAAGCAAGCCAGAAAGAAAAACACCAATACAGTATACTAATACATATATATGGAATTTAGAAAGATGGTAATAATAACACTGTATACGAGAAAACAAAAGAGACACAGATGTATAGAATAGTCTTTTGGACTCTGTGGGAGAGGGAGAGGGTGGGATGATTTGGGAGAATGGCACTGAAACATGTATAATATCATATAAGAAGTGAATCACCAGTCCAGGTTCAATGCAGGATACAGGATGCTTGGGGCTGGTGCACTGGGATGACCCAGAGGGATGGTACGGGGAGGGAGGTGGAACGGGGATTCAGGAAGGGGAGCATGTGTACACCCATGGAGGATTCATGTTGATATATGGCAAAACCAATACAATATTGTAAAGTAATAGCCTCCAATTAAAATAAATAAATTTAAATTTTAAAAATAAATTAATAAATTTAAATTTTTTTAAAAAGTTAAACTTACAACAGATAAAAGCCATTATATATGGAATGGATAAACAAGACAACAAGGTCCTATTGTAGAGCACAGGGAACTATATACAATATCCTGTGATAAACCATAATGGAAAAGAATTTTTAAAAGAAAACATGTAGAAAGCTTCCCTGGTGGCTCAGTGGTAAAACATGTGCCTGCACTGTAGGAGCCAGAGGGGATGTGGGTTCAATATCTGGGTCAGGAAGATCCCCTGGAGGAGGGCATGGCAACCCATGTCAATATTCTTGCCTGGAGAATCCCATGGACAGAGGAGCCTGGTGGGCTTTAGTCCAGAGGATCACAAAGAGTCAGTGAAGCAACTGAGCCTGCATGCATATATGTATGACTGAATCTCTGTACAGCAGAAACTAACACAATGTTGTCAATCGACTATATTTCAATTTAGAAAAAATTTAAAAGTTGAAGTTAAACTTATCTTCTATTTCTGAAAAGTTTAGGCAAATGAGAATTTATTCTGCTATCCTCTCTGTCTGCAAGATCTTTGACATTCTCTTCACTCCATGTTTTATTGTTATCTGCTCAGTGTTGCCCAAATAGGGATTAGAAAATGGGAGGGGGGGTGAATCCATTGTTTTGTACCCTTTCTCCAAGGCTAGGATGTCCAACCAACCTCAGACTCATATGTAAAATCAGGCAAAAATGACGATTTCTTCTCTTCCTTAGAAATTTCACTTTAGAAACAGAAATCTTAAGGATAAAATTGGCTTAAAGTCTTAAATTCGTTAATATGCTTTTATCTTATCAATCAAGAGGAGGATATACATCCCATTATGTGAGGGACAAGGGTTAATCCAAATCCTTCTAAACAACACAACTAAACACTTGGGATTTCTGTGCGTCTTAAAGTGCTTTTTGAAAACCCCAGATTCATTCTTTTTCACATGCAGGAAACGTTTGTTTAACAGATATAAAGAAGTTCATGTTTTTGTTATCATTTGGAGTGTTCTGTAGCACTTAATGTAATAAATAAAAATCTCTGTTTGACCACATCCTTGGGGATGTCAAGAATGCTTGGCCAACTTTAGCATCTTTCAAAATTTAAACAGCAGTGGCAGCATGGTCCTGGTTTCTCCATACAGTTATGCATTCCTCCTTGAGGGGATTTCAGTAATGCTGTCTAATCAGCTTAAGGAGTTAATTAAACAGCTGTCACTTAGTTTCTTAATTCTGAAACTTGATGCTAAATGAGATTTGAAAGTAGTGATGCAAAAATAAGCAGTGCTTTTGTGATACCAGGGGATTTCTTCTCATGGCCCAGAATAAAGGGGACCTTATTTCCAGCCAGTAGGGGTCATGGGGTGACCCAGAGAGATGAACTGGGGTCCTGGGAAAATGCTTACCCCGCTGAGGAGTGCAGATAAGTAGAGTTCAAATTTTCCCCTTTTTATCCCAAAGGGACTTCTCTGTTAGGGATGATTACTGTCTACTAGGACAGAAGTCACAAATTGGAGCCCATAGGTCAACATAACTGGTAAATGTGTTTTGTTTGGGCTTCCCAGTGGTTTTCACCAAAGGTAAAAAATCAGATCTCACATAAAAATCAGTCAATCCCAAAGGAACTCAACCCTGAATATTCATTGGAAGAACTGAAGCTGAAGCTCCAGTACTTTGGCCACCTAATGCAAAGTGCCAACACACTGGGTAAGACCCTGATGCTGAGAAAGATGGAAGGCAAAAGGAGAAGGGGGTGGGGCAGGGAATAAAATGGTTAGATAGCATCAACTCAATGGACATGAACTTAAGCAAACTCCAGGAGATGGTAGAAGACAAGGGAGCCTGGCATGCTGCAGTCTATAATATTGCAAAGATACAGACATAACTTAGAGCTTGAACAACAACACATAAAAATATTGATTCTTGATGTCTCTTGGAAAATCAGAAAACATGCAAACCCCAGGGCCACATTTTTACATGGTAGCCCTTAGCTGGAGCTAAAACTGCCCACTTTTGATCAGATGTGAGAACCAGGGTCCTCATATTACCATTATCACCTCCCAGGCTGGTTGAAACCAGAGCTTTGATACCACGTCCCGAGACATCAGGGCTTTCCAGGTAGTGCAGTGGTGAAGAACCTATCTGCCAGCTCAGGAGATGCCAGAGACACAGGGTTGATCCTTGGGCTGAGAAGATCCTCTGGAGTTGGAAATGGCAACCCATTTTAGTATTCTTGCCGGTAAAATCTCATGGACAGAGGAGCCTGGAGGGCTACAGTCTGTGGGGTCAAGAGGAGTTGGACATTACTAAGCGCACACATACACACAACTGAGTTACCAAGCCCAGGGACATTTGTCTGGATCGAGAGACAATGTCACTCAAGGTAAGAGCAAACTGTATAAGAATTGCCCTGTCCCTTGAGATGTGTGAGCTCTCACTTGGAGGCTCTGAAAATCTCAGTAGGAACAATGGACATGAGTAAAAATGCTCCAGGTCTGAGCACATGGTCCTGCAGTCCTGCCCAGATGTTTTCTCCAGAAATAAACCTGATGTGGATTTGCATGAAGAATAAACATGGCCATAAATCATGGTTTTGTTTTATTTTTTAAAATTGTATTGAAGTGTAGTTGATTTACAGCGTTGTGTTGACTTCTGCAGTACAGCAGAGGAATTCAAACACAGATAGACAGATAGACATAGGCTTCCCAGGTGTCATGATGGTAAAGAATCCACCTGCCAATGCTGGAGATGCAAGAGATGCAGGGGCAATCCCTGGGTCAGGAAGATCCTGGAGCAGGAAGTGGACCCCACTCCGATATTCTTACCTGGAAACTTCCATGGTCTGAGGAGCCTGGTGGGTTATAGTCCATGGGGTTGCACAGAGTTGAATACAAATGAGCAACTAAGCACACACATATTCTTTTCCATTATGTTTCATTACATAATATTGACTATAGTTCCTTGTGCTATATAATAGGACCTCACTGTTTATCCATTCTCCATATAATAGTTTGTATCCACTAATCCCAAATTTCCAATCCATCCGACCCCTTCCACCCTAGCAACCAAAAGTCTGTTCTCTATGTCTGTGAGTCTATTTCTGTCTTGTAAATTACTTCCTTTATGTCATATCTTACATTCCACATGATATCATATGATATTTGTCTTTCTCTGACTGACTGATTTTAATTAATATGATTACCTCTCTGTCCACATTGCTGCAGATGGCACTGTTTTGTTCTTTTTTGTGGCTGAGTAATATTCCATTATGCACCACATCTCCTTTATCCATTCATCTCTCAATGAATATTTAGGTTGCTTTCATGTCTTGGCTATTTTGAGTAGTGCTGCTTATGAATATAAAGGGGCATGTATCTTTTTGAATTAGAGTTGTGTTTAGACATAGCTGGTATACATTTTTGCTGGCCACAAGCCAGTCACAGGTCTAAGTACTTTTCATGCATACTGTCCTCACAGCAACTCAATAATATGGAAATATTTTCCATTCCCATTGTACAGATGAGAAACTGAGGCACAGTGCAGGCACTGGTTTGTCTAGAGCCACAGAGCTAGTAGGGACAGAAAGTGGGGTTCAAAGTCAGCCTGTCTGGCTTCAGGGCCAGTATTCTTTACTTTTTGATTTACTGTCTCCATATATAAGGTATTTTCTATATCTGTAATAAACTTTACACAATAGCACACTGATTGTTTCTACCCAGAGAGATTAAGAAAGATGTCCCATTTGAGCTGGACCTTGATCTTAGCATTTTAAGATCATTCTTAACAGTGAGCTCCACTGGCACAAAAAAATATGATTTTTCAACTTGTTTATATTCAGTTTTCAAAGGCACATCTCCTACAGATAACCAATGCTATTGTAATGGTTGCTGACATGAAGAAAATCAAGGATTTCCCTCCCTCCTGCTTTAACAATAAACTTTTTTCTGTCCTTTAGTGCATGTATTTATTAAAGCCTGAATCTAGGAAAGGAAAGTCCCCAAATTAAATCTATGCAGTAGGCTTGAAAGATGTTTTAGCAGGAACATAAGCACTTGAAAGTTCTGCTGGGAACACTCCCAGGAGAATGGAGAAGTCAGTGAAGAGCTTGACAACAATTAAGGCTATGATAAAGAGAATTGAAAGGCAAGAGAAGAAATAGGCGCTCAGAGACACCCGCATCTGTGAACATTGGCTTGGCCCAAAAGTTCATTCGAGTTTTCCATCCCATCTTATGCAAAACCCAAACTAACTTTTTGGCCAACCCCGTATTATCAATAGCATGGAAAGCAATGAAACGTAGTGCAGTATTTTGCCGTACCACGGTTCTCAACTGACGTGGCATCAGAAGTCTGGAGACATTTTTGGTCATCATGACAGGAGAATGACACTGTATGCTGAGCCCAGGGATGTGGCTAAATATATAAAGTGCACAGAATAGCTTAAGCGCAAAGACTTTTCTAGCCCCAAACATCAACAGTCTAGATGGAACATTTCTGCTCCCCAATGAACAGTATTTGTATGAGTCTAATAGATCCATTGCCAGTTTTCAACTTGTAGATTCAACCTTTGTGCCAAGCAAAAGAGGCTTTATTATATTTCAGGACACAGCGAAGATATTATCAACCTGAAAAGGATAAAAGGAACAGTTAGAAATGAGAAAACTTGAGAGGTCAATGTGGTATTACAAGCTGAAGGGGCTTTAAGCCGTGCTAATATTCTCATCTTATAAAGTATGTGGGGTTTCAGTTACCTCTCTCTGCATTAGAAAGAACAGCATTATGTTGTGGTATAACATGGTGATTGTCATTTATATTGTTTCTGTCCTGGTTCTGGGAGTTGGCAGGACTCCTACCTGGCTCCTACTCAGCTTGGGGAGTGTCCTCAAAGGCTTCCTCACTGATGTAGCTGGTGGGTCACTGCTGGATTTTTGCTGCTGACTCAGCCGCTTACATGCCAGTGGCTTCTCCATGTGGCCTGGGCTCTTTCACAGCATGGCGGTTGAGTTCCAAGAACAAGGATCCCCAGGGAGAAAACTAGAAGTTATATTGCTCTAGATGACTGACTCTCAGAGAAAAAAGACATCACTTCCTTTGCATTCTCAACTTCAGAACGTGAGTCACTAAGTCCAGGCTGTACTTCAGGGGAAGCTCCCTAGACTCCACTTCTGCATAGGCAGAGTCAAAAACTGAGCAGGCAGACGTTTAAACCACTTGGGAATCAACACTTTGTCTCTTGATGAGAAGTATGTTTCGCTTAAAATGAAAAAAAAAAAAAGCTTATCAAGTGACTCTCCTGGTGGTCCAATGGCTAAGACTTTGCATTCTCAATGCCAGAGTTCAATCCCTGATCAGGGAGTTAGATCCCACTTGCCAAATCAAAGACCCTGCATGCTGCAGCTAAGACCTGGCACAGTCAAATAAATAAATATTTTTTAAAAAAGAAGTTAATGTTGCCATACAGCAAGGTTCTGTTTTTAAAAAGAAAAAAAGATAGGTAATAGAAGAATCAAACCAGGAACTTAACTGGGTGGACTGCAACAGGAGAAATTGCAGAGGGAGAAAGATTTCATCCATGTCATCCCAGAAAATCAGTAGATAATATTTGAGCATACTATGTCAAGAAGTTGCAATAGAGCATGTTATTTAAATATACAGGGGAAAAGCCTTCCTAACATAGTGGAAGAGTTGAAAGTGGGACAAATGAGATGACTTTTTATGGTATTTTATGATAAACCTTTTCACAAATGCAACATTTTAACAATGAGGTTATGTAACCTTGATAAGATTTTAAAATTCACATAAAAAAGTAAACACACCATGCACTGGGTTTGCATCTTAATGTCATCCGAGAGACAGCCTAACTGTAAAAGGCATGAATGGACCTCCAGTCTCCTGTGGGCTCTGTGGTATGACATTTCTCTGCTTCCTCATGGGAGGGAGAAAATTTTTATTTCCTTAGCAGCCTGTATGGCTGCTAAAATAATTCTCCATACCACGCTATATTAAGCCCGAGGGCTGATGTACCTTCAAAAACAGAGTGGTTTATAAATTTGCTTGCAAAGCAGGTGCCAAATTGACTGATGCTCCCACTCGTTAAACGAAGCACAGAGGTTATTTATCATGATGCAGCATTATCACTAATGAGAGTATTTCCATGGTCATCTAGCGGCTCTTCTGTTTAATGTGGTATGAACTGGCCTGTTTGGTATTCATTAAGGGTACAGGTGGGGGAGCTGGAATAACAGACCTTGTCCAAACAAGCAAGAGATCAACAAGATGATGAGTCACTACTCTATTTATTAGGTTGTTGATCTTTGTTGGGAAGTGAATTGAAAAGATTTAAGAAATTAACTACAGTGAAAGAATCACAGTGAGGAGAAGCATGGCATTGGTGATGTTAGTTTCCTGTTCTGTGTCTGCCCCAGCTCATTTCAACAAAAGTCAGGACAGTCAACCAGGAGATGAAGAGCCAGCCTCCCAGCAGTGTTGAGTTTTCATACCTGAGCTGTCTATTAAAATACTTCGGCCTGGGACACAGTCCAGAACTCAATGAATATATATTTTTTGAAATGAAGTTGAGAAGTGTTGTGTATTAGAGTGGATTGTGTTATATTGCAGTAATGAGTTGCTCCACCATCTTGTTGCCTTAAGACAAGGAATGCATTTTTATTACTCCTGCTTCATGTCTTACATGGGGCACTAGGAAGCTCTTCTCCATATGCTGATTTAGATTTAACATGCTCTGCCATCTTGGAGCTGAACCAACTGGGAAGCATAGCCTTTTCAGTCATCAGGGATGGTGATGAGAAAGAACAGATAATTGTTTATGAAAGCTTTAGTGCCTCAACCCAGAAGTAGCAAATAACATTGACTCTCGCATTTTAGTGACGTTAAGTGTTCACATGGCTCTATCTGCAAGGGTAGAAAGTAAGGAAAATATAAAAGAGCAAATGACGTATTGGCTGAGCCTTGTTTTTCTGGCATAAACTGGAATTCACGAGCATGGCATACTTACCAACATCCGTCTAACTGGCCAGACATCCCTTCTGATTAATTGGTACCCATGTCATACCAGTGTTTTAGGGTCCCTCCACCCAGTGACTCCCAATCTGTTTGGCACCAAGGACTGGTTTCATGGAAGACAAATTGTCCCTGGACTGGGGTTGGAGGGGGCAGTTTCAGGATGATTCAAGTTCATTACATTTACTGTGCACCTCATTTCTATTATTATTACATCAGGTTCACCTCAGATCATCAGGTATTAGATCCCAGAGGTTGGGAACCCCTGCCCCAGTCCATATTTTAATTGTCACTTTTGAATATGGTATGTTTTGGCAGAAGGGGAAAATCATTTCTATACCTGATTTGGACATCCATCTTTAACTCAACAGTGTGCTTATTTTCATGTGTGGCCTAAATTCTCGCTCCTTATATCCCTATGACATTGGAGGTCCTAGAATTCAGTCTGCTCTGGACAAAGAATCTTAAGATACTGTTTGTTTGTGTCATTCAAGGTGTCATCAAGAGCAGAGGGTGAATCATGCCTTTATAGAATGTTCATTTAAGAGTGTTAACAGACTTAATAGAATACTCTTTGTATTTTAACATCAGGAAAATACCAATGCAGGTAGTATGGAAAACTATCATTTTTAGTTGCCCCAAAGGTACCTTCTTTGTACCCCACAGTGGAAATCTCATCTTCTCTAGGTAAATTCCTAAAACCTGCTTCATGCAGCCTCCCTTGAAAGATGGAGAGAGAGAGCACATGTGTGCAGATTGTCCATGGAGATTTAGGATCATGATTTAGTCTCTGCCAGTTGGATGTACGGAGAAGGCAATGGCACCCCACTCCAGTACTCTTGCCTGGAAAATCCCACGGAAGGAGAAGCCTGGTGGGCTGCAGTCCATGGGATCTCGAAGAGTTGGACACGACTGAGTGACTTTACTTTCACTTTTCACTTTCATGCATTGGAGAAGGAACTGGCAACCCACTCCAGTGTTCTTGCCTGGAGAATCCCAGGGATGGGGGAGCCTGGTGGGCTGCCGTCTATGGGGTCGCACAGAGTCGGACACAACTGAAGCGACTTAGCAGCAGCAACAGCAGTTGCATATACTGTGATGCTTTGTTTCCAATACTGCGATGAGAAAGGATGTGTGCCTGAGATTTTGGAAGAGGCAGTGAGATTCTAGAACAATCTTCCTGATTTGTCAGCTTCCTAACCAAGGCAGAAGCAGCAAGTGGGCCAACTCTGTGTTTCCAAACGTTGAGCTTCGGAGGTGGGGCTGGAGTCTGTTGCTTCAATCCTGCTGGGCTCTGTCCACACTCCACAAGCCCCTTTCAGCTAAACTGAGCGATATTGGATTCTGTGGTGTGCAGCTAAGATCCCTGACTCACATAGTGTTTCTCAAAACTGAACATCATTTCCAAGATACTTTGAAGAATGGGTAAATATTGTAAGAGATCAAATACCTGTTTTAAAAATCTATTAGAAGTATAGGAAGTTGCAGAAGTATCAGGAGGAGAGTAAGAAGGTGGAAGGTTGTAGGTAGATCTAAACTGTGCTCCAGAAGGAGCCATGTCAACTCCTCAGATGGGGCCAAGGCTCCCATGTGGATCCTTAATTCAGGGTGTGTTAATTCTTCATCTCCTGATGAACCATAGGGATGCCATTTTGTTTGTGTCTTTGCTTCATTGGAGCATTTGATACAGTCTTACTGAGTATTTTAGTCTCTCCAAGGGTGATAAGCAGACAAGTGAAGAAGTTTTACTTCTGAAACCTGCTGTTCTTCGTTCAGTACAGTTTAGTCACTCAGTTGTGTCTGACTCTTTGTGACCCCATGGACTGCAGCACACCAGACCTCCCTGTCCATCACTAACTCCCAGAGTTTACTCAAACTCATGTCCATCAAGTCGGTGATGCCATCCAGGCATCTCATCCTCTGTCGTCCCCTTCTCCTTCTGTCCCCAATCCCTCCCAGCATCAGGGTCTTTTCCAGTGAGTCAGTTCTTCGCATCAGGTAGCCAAAGTATTGGAGTTTCAGCTTCAACATCAGTCCATCCAATGAACACCCAGGACTGATCTCCTTTAGGATGGACTGGTTGGATCTCCTTGCAGTCCAAGGGACTCTCAAGAATCTTCTCTAACACCACAGTTCAAAAGCATCAATTCTTCGTTGCTCAGCTTTATTAGTGTAATTTCTGGACACATATCTCCATGTAAATAAGAATGTCCAGGTGTATTTCTTTTTTAAAATATTAAGTGAAGTGCTTGCCCCAGAGTTGATCCTAGGAAATTTCTCACCCAACCTGGGAGTAACTTTGTAACAGCTTGGTCTATTTTGGATCTGCTGCCTCTGCTGGCCTGGCACGTGCCCTCAGCCCTCCTCTGGGTACTTCCCTGACTGGTCCCACCTTGAGTCATTCAGACGACTTCCCACAGGTTGGTCCAGGGCTTTTCTTACATCCCAAGAGCCTCTGCCCAGGTGTGCAGTTCATAGCCCTGGGAGATGTGAGCTTCTTTTCCAGTAGCCAATTATGGGAGAATCTGCCTTTGCAGAATCTTGCTCCCCCCACCCACAGCTGCGGGCTGCCCCACACACCCTACAGTCAGCTTTCCCTTCTTTCCTACCTCCCATGCCTCACCTCTCCTGCCCCCTGCAAATAAATCAACTTCATCCAGAGACTTGGCTCAGACTCTGCTTTGGGGAGAACTCAGACTAATGCAATATCCAATTTGCACATTGGCAAAATGAGCTTGATAATGGTTAAAGAAACACCAAGTCTGCATCTCAATAAGAAGTAGAAGGAAACTTTGTAAACCAAGGTGCTTTCATCTAACTACCTGCCTGGTCAACTTTATTGATTAGGATTCGTTGTAACCAAAAGAAAATGATGCTGGTTAATTTTTCCTTTTTAACCACACTTGAGGCATGATTGACATGTAAAAAGCTGTACATATTTAATGGATACAACTCAATGAGTTTGGGGATAAGTATATACCTAGACAGCATGTTAAAAGGCAGAGACATTACTTTGCCAATAAAGGTCCATCTAGTCAAGGCTATGGTTTTTCCAGTAGTCATGTATGGATGTGACAGTTGGACTATAAAGAAAGCTGAGTGCTAAAGAATTGATGCTTTTGATCTGTGGTGTTGGAGAAGACTCTTGAGAGTCCCTTGGACTGCAAGTAGATCCAATCAGTCCATCCTAAAGGAAATCAGTTGTGAATGTTCATTGGAAGGACTGATGTTGAAGCTGAAACTCCAATACTTTGGCCACCTGAAATGAAGAACTGACTCACTGGAAAAGATCCTGATGCTGGAAAAGAGTGAAAGCAGGAGGAGAACGGGACAACAGAGGATGAGATGATTGGACTCAACCATCACCAACTCAATGGACATGAGTTTGAGTAAACTCCACGAGTTAGTGATGGACAGGAAGTTCTGGCATGCTGCAGTCCATGGGGTCACAAAGAGTCGGACATGACTGAGTGACTGAACTGAACTGAACTGATATGCCTTTGATGGTCCTGCAATGCAAGAGACCCTGGTTCGATTCCTGGGCCAGGAAGATCCCTTGCAGAAGGTATAGGCATTCTATTCCAGTACTTTTGGGCTTCCCTGGTAGCTCAGTTGGTAAAGAATTCACCTACAATGCAGGAGACCCCAGTTTGATTCCTGGGTCAGGAAGTTCCCCTGGAGAAGGGATAGACTACCCAGTCCAGTATTCTTGGTCTTCCCTGGTGACTTAGACAGTAAAGAATCTACCTGCAATGTGGGAGACCTGGGTGTGATCCCTGGGTTGGGAAGATCCTCTGAAGGAGGTCATGGCAACCCACTCCAGTATTCTTGCCTGGAGAATCCCCAAGGACAGAGGAACCTGGCAGGCTACAGTCCATAGGGTCACAAAGAGTTGTACATGACTGAATGACTAAGCACAGCACAGCACATATACCTGTGAGGGCTTCCCAGGTGGCACTAGTGGTAACGAACCAGCCTTCCAAAGCAGGAGACAAAAGAGATGTGGGTTCGATCCCTGGATCAGGAAGATCCCCTGGAGGAGGGCATGGCAACCCACTCCAGTATGCTTGCCTGGAAAACAGAGGAGCCTGGCAGGCTACAGTCCATAGGATTGCAAAGGGTCAGACAGGACTGAAGAAACTTAGAATGCACACATATACCTGTGATGCCATCAACACTACTAAGATCATGGACAGAGCCAACGCCTGTCAGTGTTTCCTCCCTCCTCCTTTATTATCATCATTGTCATTATTATTACTCATGTATGTGGTGAGGACATTTAACACACACTGTACCCTCTGGTGGTTCAGATGGTAAGGAATCTGCCTGCAGTGCAAGAGATTTGATCCCTGGGTCAGGAAGATCCCCTGGAGAAGGACATGGCAATCCACTGCAGTATTCTTGCCTGGAGAATTCCCTGAACAGACGAGCCTGGTATTCCCTGAACAGACGAGCCTGGTGGGCTACAGTCCATGGCGTCACAAAGAACTGGACATGACTGAGCAACTAACACTTTTGCTTTCACTTTCACTACCCTCTAAAAAGGTAATTACCAATGAATACAGGCTCTATTGGAGAATGGATAAAACAGTTTAGAAGGCAGGAACCAGGACCTTAGCGGAAATACAGATAATAGGACAAATGACAGACTTTTCCAGGTGCTCCCAATGCAACAAATAGAATCCAAACATTCTTGACTCTTGCCTCAGTCTCCTTGAATGAAATTCAAATCCCAGTGTTAGAGGGCTTGTCAGAGCTTCAGAGATCACTGAGGGCAGAGGGTTATGCTGATTTTCAGTCCTAAAAAAAGGGATGGTTTCAGCCAGTCTAGCCATTCCCTGGCTATTTCTAAATCGACCCATTTCATGTACCAATTTCTAGTAAATAGAAATTTATGTATATGGATATTATAAACTGCTGTTTACAATAGAAATCTGTTTGTAAGCTCTCTAGTGTGTTACATAGATGTACTTGTCAGTGCCTATGTCAGTGCTAATCCATAGTATGAAGCTCCAGAATAAATAATGTCTGGATGGGGAACACGTGTATACCTGTGAGGGATACGTGTTGATGAATGGCAAAGCCAATACAATATTGTAATTAACCTCCAATTAAAATAAATAAATTTATATTTTAAAAAAGGAAGGGATTGTCTTTCCAAAAGAAAATTGAAGTCCCGTTATGCAGAAGGACTTGGGGCAGGTGAAAATCAAGGCTGTCCATCCAATAAACTCATTATATTTCTTTAAAAATATTACTGCATTGGCTAAAATGTTCATTTGGCTCTTTCCAAAAGATGTTACAGAAAAATCCGAACGAATTTTTTGTCAATATAAGGAAACTGACTTTGATATTTCACTCAAACCTCATTTGTTGGAGAGCTTGCACGCTCTTCTTCTGTCCTCATGAGCCCCCAGAGGAAATGCTATCTTTGTGCAAATCTAAGTAAAATCAAGCTGAGTGTGCCAGTTCACTCTTATTGCCACCTCCTCATAACGCCCATCTTTCAAATTTCTCTCTCACCGAGTTAAAAAGATGTGAAATGCCCTGCTTGGAGGTAAGGGGATGGGATCGTGTGCACTCTGCTCAGATAAGCCTCTGATTTTGCAAATGCTGACCCTAAGCCAGGCTTCCCACATCACCGCTGAGAGCTGGGCTAACACTTGTGGTTCATCCTGTTTGTTTAATACGATGTTTGCCCTTCTCTGCCCTCCTCCAGTGGGGTACTCGAAGCTCTGTCTATGATGCTTCTATTTCGAGAAGAAGGAGTGAACCCAGCCAACACCACATTTATTCTATTCCAACCTCATTCATTGAGTTTAACACTTGTGGGATCATTTCAAAACCAAATATTAAAATGACTTCCCAAAGCCACGGTAATGTTGAAGTTCCCAAATCATTTTCTTCTCATTAGGAACAACAGGCAATTTAACTTACTTCTTTCAGCCCAAGACCTGTGAAAACTGATGAATACTTCTTCCTTCCAAGGTGTGTCAGATAGGACTGTGATTATCTATGAGTGACAGGGACCCACAAACACAAAAGGATGAAGAGGCAGGACCTCAGTCTCCTCTCCAGGTGTGTTCAGGGGAAGCAGTCCAGGTTTCATGCTGTGAGGCATCTTCCATCCGCTGCTTCTCTTTGAGACTCAGCTATGGCACTGGTTTCCTGGGGTTGCTGTAACAAAGTACTTCAAACGTGATGGCTTCAAACAACAGAAATTTACATGGAAGCAACCTAAATGTCTATCAACAGATGAATGGATAAAGAAGATGTGGTACATTCATACAATGAAGTATTACTCAGCCATAAAAAAGAATGCAATCTTGCCACTTGCAGCAACAGGAGGCAACTAGAGACGATCATACTGAGTGAAGTAAGTCAGAAAGAGAAAGACGGATATCATATCACTTACATGTGGAATCTAGATGATGACACAAATGAAATTATGAAACAGAAACAGACTCACAGACGTAAAGAATAGACTTGTGATTGCCAAGGGCAGAGGAAAAAGAAGAATTGAGAGTTTTGAATTAGCAGATGCAGATTACTATATAGAGAATGGATAAACAGTAAGGTCCTACTTTATAGCACAGGGAGCTATATTCAGTATCCTGTGATAAACCATCATGGAAAAGATTGAAAAAGAATGTATGCGTATGTATAACTGAATCACTGTGCCATACAGTAGAAATTAACACAATGTTGTAAGTCAACTATACTTCAATTTAAAAACAAAATTATTCTCTCACAGTTCAGTAATCCCAAAATTCAGGTGTCAACAGGGCCACGCTCCCTCTGATTGTTCTTGAAGAGGACGTTTCCTGCTTCCTCCACTTTCTCACATTTTATCTGTGAGAAAATTTAGGCACTAAGAGTTAAGTTAGTTAGACTTCCCTGCCGGTCCAGTGGTTAAGACTCTGAGCTTCCAATTTAGGAGATGTGGGTTTGGGGAACTAAGATCCCATATGCTGCCAGCATCTTTGATGCTCCTTGGCTGGTAGCTGCATCCCTCTCATCTCTGATTTTGTCTTCACAGGACCATTCTCCCTGTGCCTCTTGACTGTGTTTTTCTTCCTATGAGGACACTGGTTGTTGGATTAGGGCCCACTCAAACCCCATGGCCTCATTTTAACGAATTATATCTGCAAAGACTAACTGTTCAAATAAAATCATGTCCTGAGGTTCTGGGTAGAAAGGAACTCTGGGGGACACTGTTCACCCCATCACAGTCATCACGCACCTTTGGGTATAGTCGGTTCTCTACGTATGAATGACCTCTGTTCTGAGAGCACATTGCTCTCAGAGCACAAAGTCCAATTTGTTCCTAAGTCCTACAAAAATCAGCTAGGTGCCCAACTAACAGCATCGGCTATATAGTACTCTACTATAATAGGTTTACAGTGCTTTTCACACAAGTAATACATTAAAAAATATGAAAGATAGAACATTTTTAATCTTACAGGACTGGACCTTGAAAGTACAGTAGTATAGTACAACAGCTGGCATACAAGCGCTGGCATCGAGTGAACAGGCAAGAAGAGCTACTGGCTGGAGGAGGGAGAGAAGGTGGGAGATAGCAGAGCTGAAGATTGTCAGCAACAGGAGATGGAGGGTAAACTGCAGTTTCACTCTCACCTGACATTGATGGAATGCACGTTCAGTTCAGTTGCTCAGTCGCGTCTGACTCTTTGCGACCCCATGAATCAGCATGCTGGGCCTCCCTGTCCATCACCAACTCCCGGAGTTCACTCAGACTCACGTCCGTTGAGTCCATGCTGCCATCCAGCCATCTCATCCTCGGTCATCCCCTTCTCCTCCTGCCCACAATCCCTCCCGGCATCAGAGTTTTTTCCAATGAGTCAACTCTTCACATGAGGTGGCCAAAGTCTCAGCTTTAGCGTCATTCCTTCCAAAGAAATCCCAGGGTTGATCTCCTTCAAAATGGACTGGTTGGGTCTCCTTGCAGCCCAAGGGACTCTCAAGAGTCTTCTCCAACACCACAGTTCAAAAGCATCAATTCTTCGGCACTCAGCCTTCTTCACAGTCCAACTCTCACATCCATACATGACCACAGGAAAAACCATAGCCTTGACTAGATGGACCTTAGTCGGCAAAGTAATGTCTCTGCTTTTGAATATGCTATTCTAGGTTGGTCATAACTTTTCTTCCAAGGAGTAAGCATCTTTTAATTTCACGGTTGCAATCACCATCTGCACGTTAGCATCTTTGAAAGTTTGCAACTTGAACTTCTTAGGCACCGGGCAATTCTTAATCCACTGAAACCCAGGTCAAAAGCAAGAGGTGGGCACTGTTATCCTCATTTTATAGTTGAGAAAATTTAGGCACCAAGAGTTAAGTTAGACTTCCCTGGTGGTCCAGTGGTTAAGACTGTTAGCTTCCAATTTAGGAGGTGTGGGTTCAGGGAACTGAGATCCCATATGCTGTGAAGCACAGCCAAAATGTTTAAAAAAAAAAAAAAAGAAGGAAAGAAAGAAAAAATAGCATACTTAATAAGAGATTTTTTAAAAAGAAAGTTATGTACATTGCCTAAGGTCACCCAGTGAGTTGTGTCAAAAGTGAGATTTGAACCCAGGGGTCCTACAAGAGTCTCCCTGCTCTTAACCTTTGTACTACACTGAACCATGTGGGTCTTAACAGCAAACTCCACCTTTGGGGGTACAAGAGACAGCCCCAACTGTGCATGTTGGGCTGGAAGAAATGGAAAATGCAAAACAAACCTTCAGAATCTGCTTTTTAAAAACAGACTTCCCTGGCAACTTCACCCAGAGACTGCCATTTATATCTCATGGACCAAAACCATATCACAGATTAAGGGCAGCCAAAAAGATGTAATAATTTTAGCTGGGCATTTTACAGCCTTAAAGGAAATTGGCATTTTGTTAGGTAAGCAGGAAGGCAGGATATTCACTGGATGAGTTACAAACCGCCTATAACACACAGATCCATCTCTTGATGTGTTTTTCTTTTTAAATTTTTATTGAAATAGAATTAGTTTACAACATTGTGTTAGTTTCAGGCATACAGCAAAGTGATTAAATCATACATATATATTCCTTTAGAATCTTTTTTCATTATAGGTTATTACAAATATTGAATATAGTTCCCTTTGCTACACAGTAGGACCTCATTGACTGTCTATTTTACATATAGTGGTATGTATCTGTTAATCCCAAACTCCTAATTTATTCCTCCCCTCCTTTCCCCTTTGGTAACCATAAGTTTGTTTTCTATGCCTGTGAGTCTATTTCTGTTTTTGACATGTTTTAGAGGGTCCCCCTTCAAAAGTAGTGTTTTCTTGTATCCATTATCTTCCTCTCCTCTGTTTTAAAAATAATTTTCAAGAGGGCACATGAAGAAATGACTGTGTTCATACACAAAATCAGAACCCTAGAAACAAGGAAATTAAAAAACAAACAAACAAACACTCTAACATTGATTCCAATACGTCAGATCTCCATATGACAAAGTATTTCACACTTAAGTCACAGCAGACTGTCAGGGCTCTGTGCGTTTCCCTTACTCCCTGCCAGAGTGTTCCAGACCAATTCCTAGCGTCACCATCTGCCAGGATCTTTTGCTGAGATTGTCTGTACACACAGCAGGCTGGACGAGCCAGGGAATGGTCAGCTTGCAGGAGCTGATGGATAAAACTCCAGCTCCCTCTCCCTTCCCTGCAATTATTTTTAGCTGTTTATTTTGGTGGGTTTTTTTTTTAATTCATTTGGCTGCGCCCCTAGGGTTCTTCGTTTGGGGCATATGGGATCTAGTTCCCTGACCAGCAATTAAACCTGGGCCCCTTTCCATTGCGAGCATGGAATCTTAATCCCTGGACCACCAGGGGAGCCCTTCAGCTGTGTCTTTTAGATAGCTTCCCCCGCAGGAAAATATATGATAAAACATTTCACATATTAAAATATGTAACATACCCAATATGTTTCATCATCAGGATCAGTCCCTGCACAATTCAGCTCCAGCCCCCAGCTCTGGTCGCTGGCAGGACATGCATCCTGTTAACTGCCTATTTTTCCCTGTATCACTTCCCTACTCCCTTCTTGAAGTTTCCTGAGTCTCTGAAACAAATGGCTCTTGAATCCTCGTTCCAGCATCTGTTTCTGGGGCCTTTCCAAACTAAGATGTGGGTCATCGTTTCTCAAGTAAAATGAGGACAGTCATTGTTGCCTGACAATAGAGCATAATGAGTTACATTTCAAGAAAGGATCTGTACCCTTATTCACGAGGCCATCCCTTTTCCTAGTGCCACAGTCAGCGTCTCTTCCCCCCTCTTGCCCTCTCCTAGCCTCTGGTGGCCCTCAGGTTCTGCAGCCATGCGGTCCAATTCCCAGAAAGGACTTACTAGCAAGAACATAGTGTTCAAATGGCAGAAGACAAGCAGGGAGCTACCAGTAAGAACTGAGACAGGGCTTTGTCAAGACATGCCTGCCTTTGTTTCCGAGGCTGTAATAAGGGGAACTCACAGCAATAAGGCAACTGAGCCTTCAAGGGTTTTATGGGATCATATCTCAACCCACGCCAGGTCTCTGCAGGCACATTCACCACTACCTTCTTGTCCAGAGACTTTTGTGAGTCATCCACACACCAGTCACCTCCTGGAGAAAGTCAGCAATGCACAAGAGAAGGCTCTCTTCTTTTTTCATCTTTTCTTAATTTTTTGCACTACTCAGAACTTCCTTTATGTTTCCTTCTTTCTTGTCTATGCTGGGGCTTTGCTGTAGGACTCAGGCTTCTCTTGCTGAGGAGCACGGTCTCTCGAGCAGGGGCTCAGAAGTTGTGGCACACAAGCTTTATTGCCCACACGGCATATGGGATCTTCCTGGACCAGAGATCAAACCCTTGTCCCCTGCACTGGAAAGCAGGTCCTCAACCACTGGACCATCAGGGAAGTCCCTCAGTTCAGTTCAGTTCAGCTCAGCTCAGTTCAGTTCAATTGCTCAGTCTTGTCCAACTCTTGCAACCCCATGAATCGCTGCACGCCAGGCCTCCCTGTCCATCACCAACTCCTGGAGTTCACT
>SJYC01016657.1:0-36538 GCA_006408675.1 Madoqua kirkii | reverse complement strand
ATGCTTATGTCCCTCTGTACAGCTTAAATGTTTCTACAACTAGCATAAGTTACATCTACAATGTTTTAAAATACGAATTAAAAATTTTGTTTAAAGCTCATGAGTCAGACTCACTGCAGACTGAATTTCCAGAAACTGGAAATTTGAGCTGAAATTTGTTTCAGAATACCTATTGAGATAATCTTTATATGGCATGGGATGAATTTTCATGGAGGCATTTGTATGAAGATGTAAGAACACATCAGCTTGTCTTTCCTAACTCAGAAATCCATTTTTCTCACCTTATTATGGCCAATGCACACACCTCAAAGCAAATTTTAGTCCATCTCTAGGATGAGTCTCAAAAGTAGGAATGATGAGGTCAGGACTCTGTCCCTGCAGTGTGACAATCAGTGACTTAATTCAGATCATGACTGTCACAAAGTACAGGACTGAAAGATACTTTGTGCTCAAAAAGGCCCAAAGATGGTGGATCATAGCAAGCCTTTTCAAAATCTAGGGCTCCCATATGCTTCACGGAAACCACAATTTATTCTGCCAGAAACTATGGGATATTAGGCCTTTCAGAGTCATCTGGAACATATTAATAATCATTAATGTTTGTACAGTACCATGCAGTTTGCAAAGCACTTTTTTATCCACTGTCTTACTCAATCCTCATAACAGACCTTTGGGGTAGGTAGATTTCATAGATCAGGTTTTATAGATGTAAACACTGGGTACAGAAGGCTTATGCTTATTCCCAAAAGACACTGAGGAGTGAAAAGGCAAAGCCAGGCTGCGGCAGCCTAGAGTCTTACCACCACCCCACACTGCCTTCCGAGGCATCTGACCTAAGTGGTGCAGACAGAAGCGTCTGGGCAGCTTGCCTTTACTCTCTGTGTTTATTTGCCTGATGTTATGCCTTTGAGCTGGACGAGTTTTAAAGCAGACCATGGCTGTTGCCACTGTTTGTTAAACATCGCTACTTGGAGTGAGCAGAGAATACAGACAGTAGTTTGAGTTCTTGGTCGTCTTGAACAGATCAAGCAGGACAAACAGAAGGGCAAGCGATTCTTGTTGACGGGATGAAGGAAGCCGTGGCACACGCTGCGTTTTCTACGGGCACATCTGTTCTTCCTACCCTGGTTCTACTTTAAGCTTTTCTCCAGGAAGTTCAAAGTGGCGATAATAAAATGATCTTTCTTGAAGGCCTAATTTTGATAACTACTTTAACTATTTCATGCAATCTTCCATGTTAGAGAGCTTTCCTTTCCCAAGGTTCTTCATTAAACTATCCACATCTCATATTCCATTTATATTTCTACTTTCTTGCACATAAGCTCTATAGAGAATTAAAATTATGTGATAATACCTTCCAGTTATTGAGCACCTATTAACTGCCAAACAACGTGGTAGGGGGCTTCGCAGGTGGTGGTAGCTGTGAAGAACTCGCCTGCCAATGAAGGAGGCATGAGACCAGGGTTTGTCCCTGGTTTGGGAAGATCCCGTGGAGGAGGGCATGGCAACCCACTGCAGTATTCTTGCCTAGAGAATCCCATGGACATAGGAGCCTGGCGGGCTGCAGACACATCAGGTAGCCAAGAGTTGGACACGACTGAAGCGACTCGGGACACAGGCCCCCACTGTGGCAGGCACTTTGTATATCATATATTATCTTTAAATCTTGTGGCACACTCTACGGGTTATAACTCATTGCTCTTACTTTGCGGGACTGGGTCTGGACCCGTCAGTGGTGAGTGGCAGAGTTGGGATGCAGACACAGATCCGTGTAGCCTCAAAGCCAAGGTTCTCTCTAACTCACAGCTCACAGTAATAGTGCGTATTGTGTTAGCTACTGGAGGAAGGTATTTAATGAAAACGTTCATTTTAAAGTTCTGTATTTTAACAGTGAACATCATACATTCTTTTCCTCAGCTCTTAAAAGGTGGGTTGGTGGTGATCTCAGGTGATGAAATTCAACCCTGGTCAAATGTGAAGATGAAATTCAACCCTGGTCCAAATGTGAAGCTCCCACAACACATCCCTGACCAACCTTAGGAGATTACGGCACATAATGGACCCTTTTGTCCTGCTTCTCTTTCCACCTGGCCAGCTCTCAAAGGAAAACAACATTCTTGTGATCATTGTGAGGTCTAGAAATTAACTTTTATTTTAAATCTGTCAAGAACTCCTGGCAGTTATTAATTTTATTAAAATGATTACATATGGCAAAACAAAGAATAGAGGTAATTCTATTTCTCTACAACATAAATTATGAGTTAGGATCTCAGCTGCTGACTCAGCATTGTTGAAGGTTTTGTTTTTTTGTTTTTTTTTTAAGGCTTGCGGGGAGGACTTTAATTTCCAAAAAATATTAAAGCAGCAAAAGAAAAAAAAAAGTAAAAGTAATTGCAACTGGAGATACTGCCTAGGATGTGCTAATTATATAATTGTCTTGACGTATTTATAGATCAGACTCCAAGCTTTGGTGTTTAAAAACAAAAAATCATGTGACGAGCTGTCCTTATTGACTTGTCATTTATAGTTTATAACATAGAACAAATTTGCTGATTCTTTTTGAAAAGGTGGTAAAAATCAATTATGACTAATTCAAATAAAAAAGCAACCAGCATTCATTTATCTAACTGAAATATGTAAAAACAAAAACAATTTTATTAAAATATTTAATACCAGAATAACTTATAATAGTATGAAAAAGAGTGAAGTACTTGTCCTTAGTTTTCACTGACATGATCACATTTTGGCAAAATTGTTTTATAAAGATTCCAAAGTTTTTATCATGGATCTGTAACTATTTAAGAATCTTATAAACCAAAAGAACTCATACTTCATCTGATCATACAGTCATAACTTACATATCTTGCTTTGCACTTACTCTTACTGCGAACAGCAACTTAGAAAACAAAGTAAAAATATATATATATACAAAATATTTTTATATCAAATTATTTTCATTACACTAAATAAACCCAACCCCCAAATGTTATGTTACATGAAAAAGTGTCCTACAGTTTATATCAAGACTGATACTGTCCATATATCAACTAGAGCAGCCTTTGGGCTAAATGTATTTTGTAAAATAAAGAAAAATATCACCATGCGGCTGCACTGCTGGCTGTCATTCACACTCACAAAAATGCTTTCCAGTTTTTTTTTTTTAATTATAAAATAGATTACATACCCAGAAACAACATCCCACCATAAAAGAGTCAAAGCTCTTTTACTTCTCTGAGCACAAATACTCTGTTATATTTGGCGCCTCTTCTGTTTATTCAAACTTCAAGCCTCCCCAAGCTGATGAGAATACTAACATTTGACTGAAAAAGATCTTCTTTCTTGATATTATTCTCACTCAATGATAGCCTAATTTAGAAACAAAATGTACTTTATTTTAATGCATGATTTCATTTTAATGTCCTACTTGGCAAAATGCAGAGACTGTTCAATGTTTGTTTCCATATGTTTCAAATTTTAAAATCAATGTTGTGTGTATATGTATACCCACAGAGATCCATTTCCTTTATTGCCTGTTTTCAATGCACTGTAAGTTGCCCATCAGCAATTGTGATTTGAAATGAACCAAATAAAAGGTTTTTCCATATGAAAAGAGCTATTCCATATGAAAAACAGTTTTCATCACAAAAAACACTAAACTCTAATGCAAATGGGATTATGTTTTAAAACTAAATTATAAATTGAGTTTTACACGGGAAAATTTCGAGTTACTGAGATAATGAAGTTTTTGAAAACTTCGGCAAAACTTGAGAAAAAAATCCAAATCAATTCTAAAGAGCATTGTGGTGTTTTCCAGCAGTGGTTAAAGACTTATTTTTCTGATCGCATTCATTGCCATTTTCCTTGAATGTATACATTATGTGATTCCCAAGCCTTTCTTTTTGGAAGTTTGTAACCTACCAGATACCTAGGCAGGATACATGCATAAAATTCTCACTGTCACTCTGCAAAGCACATTGAACAGTTTTAAATATTGCAGATTTTGTTTTTTAGGGAACATTTCATTTGGGCTGAAGAGATTTCCAAGCTTTAACATGTGAACTAGTGAACACATTTCAAGGTGCTCAGCATTTTGGTTTCAATCCTGGCACCGGTGGCAGGTCCATCCAGAATAAAGCTCACAGCTTAGTAAGCGTTTCGGTGCTATCACTTTGAGGCACTGCTGCTCTGCTGTGCCCACGTTGTAACTTATTTTCAAGAAGCAAGGCACTTACTGTAACGGCAACACAGACATTTTACGCATACTTGGAGTAACATAAAATAAGTTAATATTTTTGATTAAAGTGGAGTTTTATAATTTATATGTCTTTTATAGAAGCAACTAAATGATACATTTAGGATGATTAAAAATAAGAAGAGGTTTGAGAGGGAGTCATTGTCACTCCTGCTCCAGCTCTTAGGATGAGGGTTTATGAAAAAACACTGATGCGAAGAACAGCCATCCATCTGAAAAGTGACAAACTCTTAAAACTGCGGAACCAGGGGCACTTTGACTGTCTTCACCTCCGCAATGTGGGACGACTTCTGGATGATGCAGCTGGTGGTCCCCTGCGGCTTGTCCTTGCCCTGTGCGAGATTGGTTAAGGCCATGGCTGCATTGATCTCCTTCCAGTACGTGTCATCTTTGCTCGGTCCCTTTCTAGTAGCTGCACTGGATTTAAGCAGAACAGAAAGAGAATGATCAAACTCACAGCAGCGTACGTAGGAAAGATCATCACTGAAAAGCATGGGTGGCAAATAAAAACATACCACTCACCTGTCACCCTTATTAGATCCATTTTCCAGAGTGTCTGTAAAGAAAAGCAAAGATTGGATTACTTTTCTTTTTTTGCTTTCTTTTTTCCAAAAAAAATCCCCCCCAAACCAGTATTTACTCATTTTGGGCTGCGTTGGATCTTTGTTGCTGCTTGGGCTTTTTCTCCAGCTGGGGTGAATGGGGGCTACTCTCTAGCTGTGCTGCACGGGCTTCTGATAGGGGTGGCTTCTCTGGGTGCAGAGCACAGGCTCTAGCACACTCAGGCATCATCGCTGCAGTGCACAGGCTTAGGAGTGGCAGCTCCTGGACTCCAGAGTGCAGGTGCCATAGTTGTGGATATAGGCTTAGTTGCTCCACAGAATGTGGGATCTTCCCGGGTCAAGCATCAAACTCCCTTCTCCTGCATTGGCAGGAGGATTTTTTTTAACCACTGAGCCACCAAGAGAGCCTAAACTATAAAACAGGGGCTCCTGTGTGATCTTTGGGGTGCCTGTAGCTCAACAGTCTATGGTTTCCTGGAAATCAAACCTCATCTCAGGAAAAAGACCGGCCATAGTCCGCTTTGGCAAGTCAGCAGGTGAACAAATGACCCAATGCTGACAGCAACCTGGAATTCCTGGTGCATTAGAACAAGCAGCTCTGGTGTGTAAGGTCCACACGAGCCCTGCACCCTCCACTGCAGGGAATGAAGGTTAGGGTGTGGCCTCTGCTCATGCATTTTCACCTCTGGTTTAGACTGGCTCCTTCACTCAGAACATGCATGTCTATCAAAACCACATTATTACAAAGGAAGATGAAATGGGTTTCTGGTCTGGATTAAGCCTCTCTAGGGGAACTCCTGTGGCCAAAAGAACGAGATATTGGAAACACAAAAACAGACGTGCTGGAGGGAAAGATTCCAGAGGGTAAAGAAGTGGGAGAAGAGCAAAGAATGGGGTTGGGACTCCCCATCAGCCTTAGAGACCCCAAAAGACAGTAGTTAAGTCACACCATTAACAACCACCACTACCAGCAAGAAGCTGCAGGAGGCGCCGTGCCACACGCGAGAAGCACAAGAAGCGTGGCATTTGCTCACAGCTGTCTCTGAGCTCTATGGTTTCTGGAGAGCTTTTTCCTGCTCCCAGTCCTCTCCTTTTCTTCTTCTCTCCTAACCCAGTATTTCTGAAGGCCAATTTTTTTTCTTTGCAATACTCAAGGCTAGTTAGGCCATGCACCCGAATGTCCAGCCCTGGGCTCCCAGAGAGTGGTGGAACCCGGAGAGACCTGGGAGGCAAAGCATGAACATGATCATAATATAGTCCAGCCATGGCGGCACTTCCAGGGATGAGAAGGAAGAGAAAACAGCGATACGGCCACTTAACACAGTAGCTAAACTTTGATGCCTTCAGAAAAGAGTCAATGAAATGTGTTCACACATCGTGAGTCAGGCCATGCAGTGAAGACCTGAGATAATGAGCTCTTTGCACAACCTTTTACTCAAGGCCCACCTCACTCCCGCACCTAGAAAGAAACAAGGAAGACATCAAGAGAAACAAAAGCACGTAGTGAATGAATGAAAAGGTTGTTAAATGAAACTAATAAATAAATAAATGAGACGATGTGTGCTGCTGTGCTGTGCTTAATCCCTAAGTCCTGTCTGCCTCTTTGTGACCCCAGGGGCTGTAGCCCTCTAACCTCCGCTGTCCATGGGATTCTCCAGGCAAGAATACTGGAGTGGGTTGCCATGCCCTCCTCCAGGGGGTTTTCCCAACCCAGGGATATTACCCAGGTGGATTCTTTACTGTCTGAGCCACCAGGGAAGCCCAAGACTACATGTGTCTGGCCCCAAATGGAACAATAAATGTTAGTCCCTTTGGTTTTCTTTTGTTTTAAGGCATCTTTGGAAAAATAAGTGGATCCGTGAGCAGTTGATCAACTTCTAGACTTTCTGGCCCCTGAAAGATTGGCTTGGACGGTTAGCTCCACCTCTGCTGCTTGATAATTTTGGCATTAGAATATTACTCATGTAAATAGAAGAAAAACAATGACAACGCTGAATTCACAGAACTGTGATAACCCTAGCTTACTGACTGTGTCTTATGTTCCTTGTATGATTCTAGGCACTTTCAGTTCAGTTCAGTTCAGTGGCTCAGTCGTGTCCAACTCTTTGAGACCCCATGAATCGCAGCAGGCCAGGCCTCCCTGTCCATCACCAACTCCCAGAGTTCACTCAGGTCTAACTTATTCGGCGTTATTAACTTTGGCCACCTGATGCAAAGAACTGACTCGCTGGAAAAGGAGGAGAAGGAGGCAACAGAGGATGAGATGGTTGGATGACATCACCAACTCAGTGGACATGAGTTCAAGCAAGCTCCGGGAGATGGTAAAGGACAGGGAAGCCTGGCGTGCTGCAGTCCATGGGGTCACAAAGAAGTAGACATGACTTAGCGACGGAACAACAGCAAAACAACTCTGCGTGTGGACAGCAAGTCGCTGCTGTCCATTAAGTCTTTCTTTGTGCTATTATCTGCAAATCTTTGCTCAATGACGACAGAGACAAGGCACGACCAGAACAGAGAATAAGTCAATGCCTTTGTTTAGGACAAGAAAAGCTAACGACATTGGACATTTTACAGAGAGAGAAAGAATTAAAAAAGGGGGTTAGCCTTTGCTCACTTTTGTCCACAAACTGCAACCATTCTGTTGCCAAAGAGAAACAATGGTTTTGGAGATATTTATTCAATGGAAAGTCTTGGCAAAAGCAGAGTAAGGTCCATGATTCCCTAAATAACGTTAGGGAAACAACACAACCTAATTTAGAGAAGACCACGTGACTCATGTTCTGGCTCAGGAATGGAGCTCTCTCGAATGGACAGAATCAGATTCCCCACCTGGACTGTCAAGAGAGAGTGGTTACAGAGCAGAGGACAGGAAGGAAGCAGGTGGCTGCCGACTTCACATGCAAGGAAGACACAGACATCCCTGTGAAGGTCCATGGAGAGCTGCCTTGGCCCCCTTGCCAGCTAGACACTGCAAGCACTCCCTAACTTCATGACTGTTTGCTGGAATCATTCCACCAAGAAACACCTTGACCACGACCAACTGTGAAACTGTAAAACTCTGCTTACTCTTGGGGTCTATGTGTTTTACAGTTTGGTGCTTATGAAAATACCTTATGAAAATACACTTCAAAGTGTAAGCACAGAGACCCCATCCCCATTTGGGAGTTCTTCATTAGTTTCAGGAATTTTCACAATGTTCTTGCAACAAAGAGGATTTCTGTGTTTTATTTCTAGGGCAGATGGGCACTTAATGTCATTAGGTATGGGTTCAGGTTCCTTTCCCAACCACAGAAGAAAAGGTTTCATAAAAAAGGAATGAAAAGAAACAGTCTGCTTCTGTATCAGTCCAGAGTTAAAACAGCACGTAACAAACTTCAATGTCGAAGATTTCAAACCGAGAAGGAAAAGCTGACTACGCCTGCTTTGGGGGCTGGGGGTGGGGGGTCTCTGTGCCCAGGTTTTGGTACAGAACATACACTGGTGTTAGAAGGGCATGCTTTTCCTACTACTGGGTATTATGCATCTGAGAGACATCCCCCCCACCCCCGCCCCCTCGGAGGCACAGTTCCCAGAGGAAGCAGCCAGGGGAAGACAGCAAACAGGGGCCCTTTTACTCTGAAACATTCGTGCTTTTGTAGGAAAGCGAAGGACTATAAAGATCTGGCAGTTTGGGGAGACTTTTCCCCCCCTATTCCTTGTGCTGAGATGAAATCTGGGGAAATGCCCCAGATTATCTGAGGGGAGTTCAGAAAATGCCCGGCCCGCTCATTCTATGAAATAATTGTGTTAAATGTAAATTTTTTTTTTCACAGGCTCTTTTCCTTTGAAGTATAAACCGGTCGGCAGTTATCTGGTTCAATGGCTTTGTGTCTTTTCAGCCGATCATCAGGATTTAAGGAAGGGTGGGTTTCTGAACACTCTCCCCACTCCCAACTCAACGCCACTGCGGCAGATGGGCGGTCTCACTGGCTCTCCACCAGGAGTGGCACCCAGTAGCTCAGGGAAGGATCTGACAGGAGAAGGAAGGGCTCTGAACGCTGCTGAAAAGAGGGCAGTCTGAGCCAGAGCAGGCGTTTCCCTGACGCTAATTACCATGCACAGACCCGAGGTCTATGCACGTCCTACGTT
This sequence comes from Madoqua kirkii, assembly GCA_006408675.1. Classification (NCBI taxonomy): domain Eukaryota; kingdom Metazoa; phylum Chordata; class Mammalia; order Artiodactyla; family Bovidae; genus Madoqua; species Madoqua kirkii. The sequence continues at coordinate 27,595 of SJYC01016657.1, read as the reverse complement.
CAGCTCAGCCTATCTCCTGCTCTGCAAGTAGCTTGGCTCAGCCTCTCCCACGTCTGAGCTAAAATGCCTTTTTAGATCCTCAGGTTCCAAAAATCAGCTATGCTGTCAATTACCATAAAAGCAACTGGTTGGCAGGAACAACTTACTGAACCAGCCAAAAGAGCATGTTTTAAGACCAAAAAAGAAAAGGAATAAAAAAGAAAAAAAGACTTGCGTAGTTAGGAAAATCTTGGATGCTGTAAAACCCAAACCATGTTGAAACTTAAAATGGGGCTATCCTCAGTTTGGACATGTGTTTCCTTATAAAGTTAAGTAGAGAAACAATTATAAAGGAAATTCAGTCCTACTGCAACTCAGAGTCGTGCGAGTGCAAAGCCCTGTGGGCAGAGTGTCCATTCAAGTTTGAGAAACATGGTTCAGAAGTATTAACTCTGAAATATATATTCCTGAGGTAATATTTCTGGTCATAAAAAGAGACAAAAATAGGGCCAAAGCTTTTGCGCTGAGATGGTTTTCAAATTTAATCAGTTAAGTCCTAAAGTTAGGAATGTCTTGAAATGTTTCCCCAAAGACTACTCACACCACGGAAAGGTAAATAAAATTAAGTCTAAGAACCTGAGTATTTTTAATTAAGTGATCTGAGTCATCCATCCATTGTATGTTTTCCTAAATGAAGGCGGAGCGCTCGCTCCAGATGCTTGACATCTGTGCCCTCTCACCCTTGGCCGGTTTGGGGGCCGCTGCTGGAGAGAGCAGGGGTGGGCAGCCAGGCCTAGTGTTTCTCACCTCAGAGTCCTGAGGGCCCCTGGCACACCACCCAGATCCATCTCTGGAGTTACTTACATACTTGGCACAGCAGAGATAAAGACTGAGACTCTTGGGGAATTGGCCAGATATGATGCCTCACTAAGATTCCGAAATACTGATTGCTCCAAATTTGCAGGATCTCATAATAGACCGATTCCCATTCCCCTTGTCCTGTCTGTCTCTACTTCTCTAGGCACTAGGTCTGGGCTGGGTTCACACACCTGGCAGACTGATCGATTCCACTGTAACTCTACATTTATTTACTTTTAAAAACATAATTTTGGGACTTCCCTGGAGGTCCAATGGTTAAGACTTCACTTTCCAAGGCAGAGGGTGTGGGTTCGACCCCGCGTAGGTGAGCTAAGATCCCACATGCCTCCGGCCAAAAAAGGAAAACAAAACATAAAAGAGAAGCAATATTGTAACAAATTCAATAAGGACTTTAAAAATGGCCCCCCTCCAAAAACAATCTTAACAAATAAACATTAAAAAAAATAAAAGTAGCATTTGTTGTTGTTCTCTAATAAGAAAGTCATGTAGGTTTGCTGCAGAAAATACAGGAAAAAGTGGAAGAGAGAAAATCGAGGGCAGTTTAGGGATAACTCGAATCAATATTTGGATAAATGACCTCCCAAAGTAAGTTTATATACATTTTATAAAAAAGAGAGTCATTTTGTACATGTTTTAGAACTTGCTTTTTCACTTAACTTCTACCTTTTCCTTACCCTTTGCTAACAAATAGATAATAATCTATCACCTGGCCTACCCTGATGTGGCAATATTTGTTTTTTCTTTTTGAATCTATGAAAAAGAAACGGCTTGAAAAATTTCAAAATCTAGCTCCACTCGGTTTAAATTTGGATATTGAGAATTTTGAATGTTATAAGAAGGGGCTACCGTTAATATAATAATATTAGCATTTCACGGAGAAGGCAATGGCACCCCACTCCAGTACTCTTGCCTGGAAAATCCCAGGGACGGAGGAGCCTGATGGGGTCGGATACGACTAAGCGACTTCCCTTTCACTTTTCACTTTCATGCATTGGAGAAGGAAATGGCAACCCACTCCAGTGCTCTTGCTTGGAGAATCCCAGGGACAGTGGAGCCTGGTGGGCTGCCGTCTATGGGGTCACACAGAGTCAGACACGACTGAAGCGACTTAGCAGCAGCAGCGGCAGCAACATCTTTTCTGTACTTTTTGCTAGTATTTTAGACCACGAAGATACTCCTCGACAACCCCTCCCCCCTCCCCCCAGAAAAAAAAAAGACTCGGTGTATTGTTAGTTGCTCAGTCACTCCAGTGCTCTTGCTTGGAGAATCCCAGGGACAGTGGAGCCTGGTGGGCTGCCATCTATGGGGTCACACAGAGTCAGACACGACTGAAGCGACTTAGCAGCAGCAGCGGCAGCAACATCTTTTCTGTACTTTTTGCTAGTATTTTAGACCATGAAGATACTCCTCGACAACCCCTCCCCCTCCCCCCAGAAAAAAAAAAGACTCGGTGTATTGTTAGTTGCTCAGTCCTGTCTGACTCATTGCGATCCCATGGACTGTAGCCTAGCAGTCTCCTCTGTCCATGGGATTCTCTAGGCAAGACTACTGGAGTGTTGACATTTCCTTCTCCAGAGGATCTTCCTGACCCAGGGTTCAAACCTGGGACTTCTGAATTGCAGGCAAACTCTTTACCGTTTGAGCTAAAGAGAGAACCTCAAAAAGGCTTAACCCCTTCCTTATTATTTAATCTGTAATATATTTTTTTTAATGGTCCAAATCACAGAATAGGAAACCTATGCTCTGTTGAGCTCATCCTTGCACTTTAATAATTTTATTTATTTGTTTATTGGCTGGGCTGGGTCTTCACTGCTGCATAGGCTTTTCTCCAGGTGCAACAAGTGGGGACTACTCTCCATTGAAGCGCTCCCGCTTCTCACTGTGGTGGCTCTCTAGTGGCGAAGCATGGGATAAGGGCAAGTGGCCTCAGGAGTGGTGAAGGGGCTCAGCTGCCCTAAGGCGTGAGGCGTCAATCTCCTGCCATGTTTCCTGCATTGGCGGGAAGATTCTTTACCACTGAGCTACCAGGAAGCCCCATCTTTGCATTTTAAGTTAGAGTTACACTCCCTACCAACAGTGGTCCCCAACCTTTTTGGCTCCAGGGAATGGTTTCATGGATAACAATTTTTTTCACAGACTGGTGTGTGAGGGGGATGGTTTCAGGATGATTCTCATAAGGAACGTGCAATCACTTTGCCGACAAAGATCCATCTCGTCAAAGCTATGATTTTTCCAGTAGTCATGTATGGATGTGAAAGTTGGACCATAAAGAAGGCTGAGTGCCAAAGAATTGATGCTTTTGAACTGCGATGGTGGAGAAGACTCTTGAGAGTCCCTTGGACTGCAAGAGATCAAACCAATCAACCCTAAAAGAAATCAACCCTAACTATTCACTGGAAGGACTGATGCTGAAGCTGAAGCTCCAGTATTTTGGCCACCTGATTTTCAAAGAGCCAACTCATTGAAAAAAACTGATACTAGCGAAGACTGAGGACAGGAAGAGAAGAGGGCGACAGAGGACGAGATGGTTGGATAGCATCACCGATTCAATGGACATGAGTTTGAGCAAACTCCAGGAGACAGTGAAGGACAGGGAAACCTGGCCTACTGCAGTCCACAGAATCTGAGTGGACTGAACAACCACCACCACCTAGCTCCCTCGCTTGTGTATTTCACAGTAGCATTTGTGTTCCTAGGAGACTCTAATGCCACCCCTGGAGGCAGATCTGACTGGAGGCAGAGCTCAGGTAATGCCAAATTATGGGGAGTGGCTGTAAATACAGAAGAAGCTTTGCTCACGTGCCCCACCCTTCACCTCCACAGGCCAGGGACTGAACCAGCCTTTGGCCCTGGGGGCCTCTGTTCTTTGATCCCCTTGCATCACCAGGAGGGAATAACTGCTAAGCAACTGCCAGACAGCTGTTACTGCATCACTTTTAGAGGAAATGTTTGTGGTTATCCTCTCTTTAGGGGTAGTGAGAGCTTTTGAATGAGTAAAGATAAATCATCCTGAGTGATTCTGCCCAAAAAGGAAGGGGAAAAAAACCTATCCAACAACCTGTAACATTTATCTGTTGATGATTCAGTTCCTTTTTTTTTTTTTCCAGCACCACAGACCAAAAGTGAATTGCACTTTAAAAGTTCAGCATGACAGGAAAAGATTGCCATGAAAACTCCGTAACTATCAAGGTTGCTCATGGAAGGATTATGGAGCCTTTTGGAACAGTGAAGTGAACTGAAGTGAAAGTCGCTCAGTCGTGTCTGACTCTTTGCGATCCCATGGACTATACAGTCCATGGAATTCTCTAGGCCAGAATACTGAAGTAGGTAGCCTTTCCTTCTCCGAGGGATCTTCCCAACCCAGGAATCGAACCCAAGTCTCCCGCATTGCAGGCAGATTCTTTACCAGCTGAGCCAGAGGGGAAGCCCTTTGGAATAGTGAAAATTACAAAATGAAACCTACCTCAGCTTCATGGATGGAAGTGGTATTTTTTTTCTCCCTTTTGCAATATACTAGCTACATTATTTATCCTGGGGCCTTAAAGAATGAGTGGCTTCCAAAATTATTTGAGTTGAGAGAAAAATCTTTTCCAAAAATTAAGCCAGTGTTTCCTCCAACCATGACTTCCACCATCTGGCTGAGGATTCTTCTCCTTCCTGTTACCTCTCATGGGGGCTGGCCCTGCACTACAGCTAACGGTGCCCAGATGGCCTGCATCCACAGGGTCCCCACCTTCAGTTGCCTTTCCGTCAATGCAGCCTGCTCTCTATATCCTCCCAGAAAATAAAACATTAGAAACCGCACCCCTCTACTAGACCAATAGTGAAGAGGGGGAAGCGTTCAGGATAGGTTATAGTTGCATGAACAAAAGCAGAACACCTTCCTTGTTCCAGGAGCGCACGTGCCTGTGGATAAACCTGGAAATGTTGTGGGGTCCTTATCAGTTAGGGGGCTACAAAGCCTTCCTGTGACTTTTCTGACTATGCAGAGGGTCTCCTTGTTAATTATGAGCTGAACCTTTGTTCTGGTAAAACAGTTAGTTTGACCTCATCAGTCTGGACTGGAGGACTAAAGGCATGGGCAGTGGGATTTGCAGCTTGAACGTAACTTTTCAAATATGCACAGCACCACCCGATTAGAATGTCTCAGCTCCACTTTCCATCTTTCCCACTGAAGACATTAAATGTCCTCAATCCTAAATTACTCTGCGTGGTCCCATTACCAAGATCGCTCCTCTGTGATCTCAAGGGCTCCACCTTCCCAAAGTTGAAAACCTTCAGTCTGAAATTTCACTTTGAGGATCAGAATGTAGTCTCTGGGGAGGAAATTGTTGGTAAGTAACCAGAAAGGGGGTCTGGAAATGTTAAGTATTCTCATTTCTATTCTTAGCATGTCGTTACTAACTCTGAGGGTGGTCTACTGTGAAGTACAGAGGCAGTGTGGGGCAGTGGGTAGAGCCCAGACCTAGAGCCAGAGGCTGGAGTTGGATCTCTGCTCCACCACTGATTCTCTGTGTGACAGTCTGCCATCGGATTGACCTCTCTGTGCTCTTTCTTAGCTAGAAAGTGGGGCTAATCAGATTAGATTCAGGGTTGTTATGAGGATTGTGTGATTTCATATTTTCTAAAACTACTTATAAGAAAGCTTAAGCATATATACCAAGAACTACTGATACATAAATCCTTGTAAAAATTAACTTCTCAGAGAGGTTGAATGTAGTCACCAGAAAAGTTAGTATTGTTCAGAGTTTGATATGAAAACCATTATGTAAGATGAAATATTTTAACTCTGGGCAAAGCCCATCAGCCTAGATTAATGGATTAAGGGTGCAGAATCTATCATCTTCAAAGACAAAATGGCTTTTCTGATGCTATTTTGTGCCAAAGTACAGTAACCATGCCAAGACAGAGAACACTGGAGCCACATTAAAGAATACCCACTGATTTTAAGTGTCAAATGGATTTTGTTACTTCATTTTCTCCAGGGGAATACTGGAGATGTCACCCAAATGTTTCATTCATGAAAGTGAAGTTTTCAGCCAAAATCTCAGAAAATGACTTCCTAATTATATGTGAATAACTTCTGTGTGTGCCCGTGTGTTACAAGGAGCATTACTTGTTTATAAAAGCGCTCTCTTTTACGTGCAAGTTGGGCTACTAGTTCTAAAAACAGGGTAGACTCACTCTGATTCTTGGCTAAACTTTAGTTTTGTCCCAAGGTGATGACATTGACATTCATCCACCAAGCTTTGCAACAATGCAAAACAGCCATGGGTGTGGCTGCCACACCGCAGTTCTAGAAGGCTGATGTTTAGTAAATATATAGCTGAATAGTGTTAAGTTAGAAAGTACTAACACAACTTCCTTTAAAAAAAAAAAAAAAAAAGGCCTTTTAAATGGAAAAATGTGTATTTGTTATCATCTAGAAATTGGCTGGAAAATCTGGCTCCATCTATGTATTTTTAAGCCCGTCAGTATCTCTGAAAAATCATCAAAAAGTACTTCTGCTTTGATATATGAACCGTAGTGTATCCTTGACTTGGCTCACATTATGGCCATGCTTTTCAAATTCTTTAATATCATCTCCAGAAATGACACTTCAGACTAGGCGATCTTGCTGTTAAACCTGTCTGAATGCATTAACACCAGAAATGACACAATAAGAGAAAGGATGTTTGCCAACTTCTTGGCTCCTTCAGAAGAGGAGCAAATGACAGTTTCTCTACTCACAGTTCATCTGCTGTATTTATTAATAGAAAGGAAGCATATTTCAGACATAGATGAACTGTACTACCAGTCCTTCTCCTACATTTCAAGTACATTTGGATGTTGCTAATACACTTGAAATGTTAAAACTATACTTGGCATGTCAGGGTTCTATGTTCACACATTTCTACACTTAAAGGTTCTGTGATTCTCTGCTTTTAATTCCAGGAACAGTCATTTAAAGTCTAAACTAGGGTGAGGAAGGACTTTCAAGTGAAAAGTGGAAAGGTTTTTGTTGATGGTGTGCAAGGCAGGAGGCATAAAGATGAGGTAGAAGATTTTGCCGGCCGTGGGTGCAGCTGTAGGCCCAAGCATTCCCCTAGTCTAGAAGTCTTCTGATGACCCCACTTTGACCAAGAGAAGACCACATAATCACCAGGAATCTATTTGTGAAATGGCACAGGGGCTTCTTAGGTGGCACAGTGCCAAAGAATTCACCTGCCAATGCAATAGATGCAAGAGGTGTGGGTTGGTTCCTGGGATCAGGAAGATCTCCTCGCGTAAGAAACAGCAACCCTCTCCGGTATTTTTGCCTGGAGAATCCCATGGACAGAGGACCCCGGTGGGTTACAGTCCATGGGGTCACAAAGAGTTGGACATGACTGGGCACACACATAGTGGCGTATATGGTCCTATTCCACTGCTCTCACCCAAAGGTAGGATACAAAAATTTTCTTTAAAATAGAAGCGGATAAGTTGCTTACCTCTAACAAGTAGATCAGTTTGGGGAGAAATCAAAAACATTTTATAGGTCAAGCCCACGATTTTGTACAGTAATTTCTCTAAGTCGTAGGATGTGTCTTAAGATCACGGGAAAATAGCTGTGGGCTCAGTAGGAACAGGACTTGCGTGAGTCACGTATGTGAACTGCATCTGAAGGCCTCCTCCCCAAAACGAGGAAAGAGTAACTGTCCCTCCTGGGCTTGCAGTGAGGATTCAACATGGTGTCCAGTGCCCAGCTCTTGAAACAGAACCTGGCCTGTAGGAAGGGCTGCTACTGCTGCTGCTAAGTCACTTCAGTCGTGTCCGACTCTGTGTGATCCCATAGATGGAAGGGTTATGACGCTACAGTTCCCCAAGTGAAGTGCTGCTGACGCTGTCAGCCAACCTTCACCAACCGAGGGGGCCATTCCAGGCTCCGCATTGTTGCCAAGCGCCCTAGGCCTCAGCTGGGACAGCCAAGGCTGTAGTTAATGCTCCGAGTTCCCGACTCTATCTCTGTATCAGTAGCAGATATAACACTTGTATTAGGAAAATGCCGTTCAAAAATGGGTGACTCCAGGTTCAAAATGCTTTTGTCTATTTTTGCTTGCTGCTGCTAAGTCTCAGCAGTTGGTCCAACTCTGTGACCCCATAGACGGCAGCCCAACAGGCTCCTCTGTCCCTGGGATTCTCCAGGCAAGAACACTGGAGTGGGTTGCCATTTCCATCTCCAATGCATGAAAGTGAAAAGTGAAAGTGAAGTCGCTCAGTTGTGTCTGACTCTTAGCAACCCCATGGACTGCAGGCTACCAGGCTCCTCCATCCATGGGATTCTCCAGGCAAGGGTACTGGAGTGGGTTGCCATTGCCTTCTCCACTATTTTTGCTTAACACCACTAAAAAAAAAACAACAACAAAAACTGCCTTTTTATTAATAGAAGGAGTAATAAAACTCTGGGCTTCCTTGGTGGCTCAGCAGTAAAGAATCCACCTACCGAGGTAGGAGATGCAGGTTCAATTCCTGGATCAGGAAGATCCCCTGGAGAAGGAAACGGCAACCCACTCTGGTATTTTTGCCTGGGAAATCCCATGGACAGATGGGGTCACAAAGGAGTTGGACACAACTTAGTGACTAAACAACATATAAAACTTGACTTGCATTATTTTCCCCAGGTGTTACAGTTTTTGCTATGGAGTAATGTATAACTTAGGGGCAGTCATTACAAATACAACTTAAGAATAAAGGAACCCACGATTTCCACTGTAAAACATGGCACGGTTCTTCAAAATAATCAAATCATCCTTCTTCTTCTAACTGGAACAGCTATGGTAATGACAGACTGTTACAAGATCTGTGTTTTCTATTTTGAAAATAAACATGTAGACCCACTTCTATATTGCTGTGATAGTAGGGCCTTTTATTTTTGAGAGTCTTATATTTTTCTAAATTTTCCTTTGGGAAAATAGAGTGACAAATAGCAATCCAGATGGGGGTCATCAAAAAGTAATTATTCAATGTAATGCATATTTTTTTTTTCTTTCTGGGGTAGGATAAAAAGCCTTCATAAAGTAAAGTAAACTTAGTTTCTGTTGCCCTTAGTATTTTGTTCAGGCCTGCTTCAAAAAGGACAGACCTTGGTTTTATTATACATGGTGATGAGGTTTACAAACACTTTTTGGTTATTTTTAATCTGTTATTTTTACAGCAGCCCCGAGAGGTAACTGGAGCTATATGATCTCTAAAGAGGAACGGGGACAAAGGGAACAGAACCACCATGCAAACAATGTGGTCACCCCTGGGACCAAAATCACTAAAATAGAGCTCAGTGGTCAGGATGCTGAGCTGAGCTGTGAAGGAGGTCAGAGGGGCTCCTGTCTCAGCCTGCTGATGGCTTTGCTTCTGAATAAGAGCAGAAATGGCAGAGATTCTGACTCAAAGGGCTGAAAAGGATTCAAGTACTAATGGTTGTCACCTCGAAGTCCCCCAGAGATCCAGAGGGAGGCTGAAAACTGGAAACAACCCTCGGCCAGTATCTGCTGGAGAACGAGCTGGGTTCCTTCTTCCTGCAGAGCACATGGGTTCTTCCTGTGCTGGGACCACTGCCTGCCAATGCTAACCCAAATTAGATATACAGGTGCCACACCACAGCCTGAAGAAATTTAGTCTCCAAGAGGGTGTTACACTCACAAGATAGTAACAATGTAGTAGTTAAACATGAAGCAAAGAAATTGTAAAGAGAGCACTCTTAGGATCTTAGATCAAAAAGAAAAAATCCAAGTTCTTGATGATCATCAGAAAGAAGAGTGAGCTTAACATACAGAAAAGTTTCTGCACAGCCATTTCATGGAAATTTAAACACAGAAGACTGGCATGCTCGCATGATTTAAATATATTTAAATACTCAGCAGCTGCTGCTCACAATGTTCTATAAACGAGTTCCCTTCTCCAGGGAATCTTCCCAACCCAGGGACTGAACCGAGGACTCCCTCATTGCAGGGGATTCCTTACCGGCTGAGCCCTTAGGGAAGCCCAAGAATACTAGAGTGGGTAGCCTATCCCTTCTCCAGCAGATCTTCCCGACCCAGGAATTGAACTGTTGTCTCCTGCATTACAGGCAGATTCTTTCCCAGCTGAGCTACCAGGGAAGTCCTGTGTTATAAGTAAATTAGACAATTCAAAAATAAAAGAGAAAACAAATTTGTTTTAATCATTAAAAGTGACTGATTTACAGAAAAGGACAATGAATCCAATATTATTTTTGGACTAGAAGCAATCCTCTGCTATTATATTTTCTACACTTTCACATACTTTTTGATGACTTTTAGAGAAAAATATGTTTCAACAATCAGTTGTCTAAACTAATTTTAAAACACAAGAGAGAGAGGGAAAGGCAGAAAGCTGTGCAAAAAAAGAGAAGAGAAACAAAAGTTACCTTTACAGGGCCGATCAGATCCGCTTACTCACACTTCAGTGTTTGGTGATGAGATATATCATACATAGCCAAAAGTGACTTAAGTATTACATCTCTAGACAGCCAGAAACAGGTGATGAGTGAGCGGAGTGAAGAAGACTGAAGTCATTGCTTTGAATCAAAGGACTAAATAAACAGGTTGGCTCTCATGATCAAGAGAAAACAAACTACATATTGTCATCATGAAAGGACAAAAATTTGCTCCTTCTTTAGGTACTAACAGCAGGAAAATCATAATTCCTTGCAAGATCCCCAAGTTCCTGCAGGCAGGTGGCCTCTCCCCTCCCTTGTGGTGATTCTAGTCACTTTTCCACACTTCTAGACAGGGAAACAGAAGGGACCGGCGGTCTTGGATCTGAGGGCATAACAGCAGAGCTATGAAGGCTCCTGAAACTACAAACGTGCCACAGCACTGATCTCTGCATCCTCCACTATGTCAGCTGTCTGTCCTGTTAGACACACCCCAGTTAAAGCCAGCAGGAGTGAGCCACGCTCTGCTGCACATACGGTTTGCATGTGGGTCCCAAGCCAGGGAAGCTGAAGGCATCTACTGAACACAAGAAAAGAATCCGTCCTCCCAGGCCACCCACAATGGGAGCTGAGCAAGGGACATTACAAACATGCAGGAAGAAGTGAGCCATTGTTCCTTGGGCTCTGGGGCAGCATTTAATTACACAGCCCTCAGCACAAGAGGAGAACAGGAGTCCGTCCATAGGGTATTTCTCTTATGCTTCATACTCTAAGTAGCTGGATATATTATCTAGCTGATTTTCAGTTTACTTTAGGAGGTTTATAAAAACTGTCTTATAGAGAAAGACAAATACTGAATGGTATCACTTAAAGTGAAGTGAAAGTCGCTCAGTCATGTCTGACTCTGCAATTCCATGGCCTATACAGCCCATGGAATTCTCTAGGCCAGAATACTGGAGTGGATAGCCATTCCCTTCTCAGGGGATCTTCCCAACCCAGGAATCGAACCAGGGTCTCCTGCATTACCGGCAAATTCTTTACAACTGAGCTATCAAGGAAGCCCGATATTTATATTATCTAGCTGATTTTCAGTTTACTTTAGGAGGTTTATAAAAACTGTCTTATAGAGAAAGACAAATACTGAATGGTATCACTTAAAGTGAAGTGAAAGTCGCTCAGTCATGTCTGACTCTGCAATTCCATGGCCTATACAGCCCATGGAATTCTCTAGGCCAGAATACTGGAGTGGATAGCCATTCCCTTCTCAGGGGATCTTCCCAACCCAGGAATCGAACCAGGGTCTCCTGCATTACCGGCAAATTCTTTACCAACTGAGCTATCAAGGAAGCCCGATATCACTTATACATGGAATCTAAAAAACAAAACAAGCAAATGTGTACAGCAAGACAGAAGCAGGCTCACAGATACAGAAAACAAACTCATGGTTAGCAGTGGGGACAGGGAGGGAAGAGGGGCAACCTGGGGTGGGGGAAGAAAAGTGCAAAATACTGTATATAAAATACAGGGAGTATACAGCATATATATAATCCTGTAGACACAGGGAATATAGCCATTATCTTGTAATAACTGTTAATGTAATAGAGGATAACCTGTAAAAATACGAATCACTATGCTGTGACCTGAAACTAATATAAATATTGTAAATCAGCTATACTTCAACTTTAAAAATGGAATGCCCTGCTTAGAAAAATAATAAAATCATGAGATTAATTTTTAAAAAATAAAAATATTAAAGTTATAAGATAGTTTATTAGACAATATATAGATTCTTATTTGAACAAAAGGATGCCCCAAAATACTTTCAGGAATGTGTATTTGTGCTGACTTATAGGAGCTCATGGGTTTCCCTGATGGTTCAGACAGTAAAGAATCTGTCTACAATGCGGGAGACCTAGATTCAATCCCTGGTCAGGAAGATCCCCTGGAGAAGGGAATGGCTACCCACTCAGGATTCTTGCCTGGAGAATTCCATGGACAGAGGAGCCTGGCAGGTTACAGTCCATGGGGTTGCAAAGAGTCAGACATGACTGAGCAGCTAACACTAATAGGAGCCCATAGGCGAAGCATAGAGAAATGAAGGACGTGTAATGATGAAAATGCACTGAATTATTCACACGAATAGTCATCATCATTATAATAATTAGCAGGGCTAGGAAGAGCAGAAAGTGGGCCCAGAAATGGAAAAAAAGATGACTATTTTTACACTGGAGAAAAAAAGGAGGTAACGGGAGTTGTGTGGGGCAAGCATTGAAAGCATCTGTCAAAAAGTGGCTTTAGAAATGGGAGTCCCAGTTCATGATTAATTGAAAAATTATTCAAATGGAAATTCCATGCTAACATTAGCGGTCTTTAAGACAGAGAATAACCAATTAGTTACTCAAATTCCTACAGCTGCTTTTAATGGGATTCATGACTTTTGGGGGGTTTATCTTGCACTGAGAGATTGAGTGCACCTGTTAGCTGCTGATCAGTGTGACCTGTGGAGGGTGGAATTCACTTGACCACATGTTACTCCTCCAACAGGAGGTGCACTGGGAAGACAGGAGATTTGGAACCAGAGAGCTGGGGGTCCTAACGACAGTTCTGCTGCTTATTAGCGTGTAGCTTGGGGCAAGTCAGTTAATGTCTCTGCATGACATTTCTTTTTCTCATCTGTAAAATAGATACAAAACAGGGGACAATGAAGGCTGTTGTAGACATTAGTAATAGTTTCACTATAAAACATCAGGCAGCCAGGAGTTCTCAATAAAGAACAGCTACAATTCTTTCCCATTGGCAAACATGCTTCTTGTGGTGGCAGCCATCAGGGATGCACGTGGAGGATTTACCCTGAAATGGAACAGATAACGGAAAACACAACAGTCCAGCGTGGTCTCTGTATTAAAATCGTCTCTGCCAGGTCAAGGGCAGGCATGTTATGTCTATGACACTCTAGTGTGGAAAATTCCTGAAGGGCAAGACTGCATGTCATGGAGACTTCAGTTTTGCAGTCTGCTTGAAGAAGGTCACTTCTGTTGCTTAGTAGCCGTAATATGAAAAACATTAGGAGAGTGAGAATACGCATACCCTATGGCAAATTCCAGGATTATGTCAGCAACTGGTCCTTGCTATTCATTTCTGGGGTTGGTGCATGTGGCTGTGATCGGACTGGCAGTTCACACATGTTACCCATGCCATCATATAGGTATGCTGGAGGAGTTTGCTCTTAATGGCTTGGAAAAAGTTTTAGATGTGAAGGTCTTTATTTAAGGTAGAATATAACATCTGGATGTGGAGGAACAGCTTTGGGAATGCCCAATTCTTAAAAGATAGGTCTTTAATCTCTGTTATTAAAAATTTTTTATGAAGAGCTGACTGATGTACTTCCACAAGGGAAAAATAACAACTTAAAACATACATTACCTAAAAGACCTTCATTGCTTTATCCTAAACAGCTGTATACAGTGTCCTTAAATTCTTAGGTTGGAGCAAGAATTTATCGATTATTTCAATACTCCTGATATTTTACAAAGAGACCAATATTCATTAAAAAGTTCTTCCCACTGCAAAGAAGAATGTGAAATACTCAATTTCATAGAGAGTGTATAACAATACTGCAGTGAAGCTGAACTTATCCAAGTAAAAACCACATTTTTTTTTTGAGTGTCAAATGGAAAATTACACTTTGTACACATTTTACCCCCATCACTTTTGGGAGCATAATTAAGGTCTAGATCAACTTAACACAATTCACAGTCGTGACAACAATACTTATCAAGCATTTTGCAAGTCATAAATGTGCAATTAATCTCATTTCCTTTCTGTGCACACATATCATTTTCCCCATTTTATAACTGAGAAACAGAAAAGCTGACAGGTCCAAGGCTAAGCTGTTAGTACATAATAGGGCTGGTATGTGTGTGCGTGTGTATTCACTTGCTTCAGACATGTCCATCTCTTTGCAATCCTATGGGCCATAGCCCACCAGGCTTCTCTGTCCCTGGGACTCTCCAGGCAAGAATACTGGAGTGGGTTGCCGTGCCCTCCTCCAGGGGATCTTCCTGACCTAGGGATCAAACCCGTGTCTCCTGAATCACACGCGGATTCTTTACTGTCTGAGCCTTGGGGGAAGTCCAGTAGGGCTGGTAGTAGAAGTCACATCTTTCATTTTAAGTTCAGCAGACTGGGCTGTTCTCATGGTGTCTTCATTCACTACTTCAGGGGTTTACTGGTTGGTTCAGCAAACATTTACTGAATGCACCCTGATCATCAGGCATCATGATAGGCCCTAGAAATACCACAAATTACAAATGGGTCTCATCCCTACACAGCTCACCATTTAGTGAGTAAAGGACAGGAGCTGAGTGTGGGAAGTGCTGAGGGGGCGGGGGCACAGTGGTCCTGAAAGCAGCTCTGAATGAGACAATGCCCTTTGGGCCACAGAGGAGAGGTGCTGGGCAGGTGTATCCAGCAAGCCTCTTCCTCTATTCATGCCAGGCACAGCCAGTGTTACCATCATCTGGGCACCAGGGCCCAGGAAAGATGGGAAAGCACAGGCCAGGGCAAAGATAGGCAGGAGAGACCGAGATGAAGATGGAGGATGGCATTCCGGGTAAAGGGGCATCTGTGAGAGCGCAGGTGACGACACCTTCACCGGGCCCTTCAGGGAGCTCTATCTTTGGTGCAGCTGAGAAAAATGGGGTGTCTGCAGGCTCAGGTGGGAAACAACCCAAGAGAGACTATGAAGGCCAGGAACTGAGGGTTTCTGGGTTTGCACGCCAAGAGCAGGAATGTGAATTTGATCCTGAAAGGTATCAAAATGAAAGTGTTAGTCACTCAGTCATGTCCGACTCTTTGCAACCCCATGGACTGTAACCTGCCAGGCTTCTTTGTCCAAGGGATTCTCCAGGCAAGAATACTGGAGTGGGTAGCCATTCCCTTCTCCAGGGGATCTTCCTGATCAGGGGTTGAATCTAGGTCTCCTGCATGACAGGTGGATTCTTTACCAACTGAGCTACCAGGGAAAGGCATGGGAATGACCAAAGGATGTGTAACAGTGACAGGATGAGATACAGATTTCAGAATGCTCCCTCTTGCATTAGGGGAAGGCGAGGTCAGAGGAGCCAGGCAGGATCTTGGCAGGAACATCAAGACAGAAGGGGAATCCTGGGAATAAGGAAGATCCCCTGGAGAAGGGATAGGCTACCCACTCCAGTATTCTTGGGCTTCTCCGGTGGCTTAGATGGTATAGCATCTGCCTGCAATGCAGGAGACCCAAGTTCAAATCCTGGGTTGGGAAGATCCCCTGGAGGAGGGTATGGCAGCTCACTCCAGTATTCTTTCCTGGAGAGTTCCAGGCACAGAGGAGCCTGAGGGGGCTACAGTCTATGGGGTCACAAAGAGTCGGACATGATGAAGTGATTAAGAACACAGAGTGGAACTGTGGTGTTAGAGAAGACACTTGAGAGTCCCTTGGACAGCAAGGAGATCCAACCAGTCCATCCTAAAAGAAATCAGTCCTGAATACTGATTGGAAGAGCTGATGCTGAAGCTGAAACTCCAATACTTTGGCCACCTGATGTGAAGAATTGACTCATTTGAAAAGACCCTGATGCTGGAAAAGACTGAAGGCAGGAGGAGAAGGGGACAACAGAGGATGAAATGGTTGGATGGCATCACCGACTCAATGGACATGGGTTTGAGTAATCTCCGAGAGTTGGTGATGGACAGGGAGGCCTGGCGTGCTGCAGTCCATGGGGTTGCAAAGAGTCGGACACGACTGAGTGACTGAACTGATGGGGCAAACTTGGTGAATGGCTAGAGGGGGTTTGGGAGCAGGAGGCAGGATCTGCCTTGGATGACTGGGAGGATGGTGGGTCTCTGAACCAGGAATTGAAGTAGGAAGAACGTGTTTCACCCAGGAGGAGACAGGTTGCCATGAGTGTGATGCTGACATGCTGAGAACATGAGGTGCTTTGAGGACCCTCACGTGTGGATGTGGTCAGGAGCACAGGATGTCACCCCGAACAGTAAGGAAGGCGGCATGGCTGCACTGCTTAGCAACATATTAAGGAACACTGTGGCGTTTCCTCCTCAAAATATTCATTTTAACATCGAGACTGAACAACATTAAGTAAGAGAGGTATGTGTGCTCACTCAGTTGTGTCCGACTATTGCGACCCCATGGACTGTAGCCCGCCAGGCTCCTTGGTCCAAGCGACTCTCCAAGCAAGACTACTGGAGTGAGTCACCATGCCCTCCTCCAGGGGATCTTCCTAACCCAGAAACTAAACCTGAGTCTCCTGCCCTGGCAGGAGGGTTCTGTACCACTGGGCCACTTGGGAAGCCCAAGAGAGGTGTACATGTAAATGAATATGGACAGGTCTTACATGAATCTAGCTACAGAATGACAGTTTAGCACAGATATCTAACTATTCTCCCAAATGCTGGTTATATTATTCAACATGTAATTTTAAAAACAGTCTCCAACACAGAAGTCTCGAAAGATGAATTATTTTACAGTCTTCATGAGTCATGCCCTCTATCCACACTACATGCACTTTCAGAAGGAAATGTACATCCAGAGGGTGAGAAGGACAAAAGCAGTTTCCTTCAATGAAGGAGCAGACAAGAGCAGCCTGTGCACCTGGCGACCTGCCAGTCAAATGACTCTGAAAAGCTAGGAGTTTCAAGGCAAATCTACACTAATCCATCTTTTACCAAACTTCTCCCTTAAAGTCTGCCTTTTGACATGAAATATTTAATGGGAACTTTAACCACAAATCGCCCTTAGAAAAAAAAAGTAACACTGGATTCCACACTAGGCTCAAAGAAGAATGTATTAGGTTAAGTGAAAACAAACAAACCAACATCTATTTAAAAAAACAGAAGAATAAAAGGACTTGTGAAAAGCATAAAGCAGTTAGTGAGAATTTCCACTGAGAACCAAAAGTTACTGACGAGGCAAAGTTTCTTTGCTATTGAGGACAGATGCTTCTTAGAGAATGGATAAATCAATAAGGTCCATTTTCCAGTGGCATTTGGAGCCACAGTTTTAATCTGTTGAAACAGCATAAAGATAAAAACCAAAATACAAATAAACAACAACAAAAAAGGTTTTCTTTTCAAAAGGAACACCGTTTAATTGGCTTCCACTCTCTCCATTTAAGTCGAGCACCTTAAGTGGGGAGTAACTCCCTCAGGAGGATGGCTTTTTGTTGGGTATGTGCGTGATGTTCATTTGCCTTGCATCTAAAAATTAGAACATAACAAGCTTCTAATCATCACTTGTTAATTTGAAACAAAAAGAATTATTTTTTCCATTGAAAGCAGATTGCTGTTTAAAAAAAAACAAAAACAGCAGCATTCTCCAAGGTCATATGCTGTTGGCAAAGCTCAAAAAACTCTTATAGTCCAACTTGCTTATGTTCAGCTGTGTTTACTTAGACTTAACTCGACAAAGTCTGCCTCTGATACTCTGAATAGTCATCTGCCCACAGATAAATAGATATTACACAAACTTTTAGAGGGAATGACATTTGGCCTCCATAATTTTGGAATAATTTACTATGTACCCTCCACTTAAAACACCAAAATGCTCCACAATATGTTTTGGGATTGGAACATAAATATTTCATTTCACAGAGGGAGCAGCAGTGTCCATGACCTTCATGGATTTCAGGTGATTTACTAACAAAGTGCCGCCTTGCCCCAGGAGGTGTGGAGTTGTTCTGCAACAGGCAATTTCAAGGCAACATCTATTTCAGTCTTTTCAATAACCATCAAGATTTCAAGGAATTTCTGTAAACAAACTGTCACTTAAAGAAAAAAACTTTCCATCAATATTTTTGCAACAGTCTCCAGAACAGAACATGCATATAAAAATAGGAGTTAACTAAATTATTTCCAGAGACTACATGTTAGAGTAATGTTTACACTATTGGTAGAAAGCAAAAGCTCAGTGTTTTACCACTCTTTCTTACACTAAATGTGAAATTTCGCTTTGGGGGTAATGTAAACCATTTGCATGGCAGAGTCTGTTCCTGATTACCTAAGCATTGATGCTGGCCCATCTTATTTACTTTGCTTGCTGTTATATTTACATAACAAAAGATATACACACTCTCCAAACTAAGATTGTCTTGGAGGTGGAAGTATTCATTAAATTCCCCAGCAATCAATCAATGAAGCATCAGTCAACAGATCTTCGCTGCATTTTGCCAACAACCGACAATACAGTAGTGAGCAAGGGAAGATGCTTTCTGTCCTCTCAAGTTTATCTAACGAGAAAAGTGATACACTGAACACATACTGTCATCTTCTATGTCCTTCACTTCATTTTATATGATTATGAGGTGTTTTCCCTGCTGAAACTAACACATTTTCTTCCCTGACTCTTGTCTTATTACTGAATGACCCTTGGGATTACCCTTCATTTGGAACTGCTAGGTGTGTTAAGGGAGCCACGGATACTCACTGGGCCAGCTCCCTGTAGCATTCAGGCTCTTTCTTGAGTGATTCATTTAACGCTCTCTATTTTGGCTTTTATACTAATGCGCTATTTTGGTTTGATAAGCTCTCTGTGAAGTGAAATAATGTAAATGATGGTACTGCTACTGTTGGAGTGGCTGCCATTCACGCCTAACGAGACAGGGTTTCCAAATTTCTCCTGAAAGGACTGAATCCACTGATGGACCTCAAAACACATTCTCCACTGTTTTTTCCCATGATGCTTTGGTTCTGAGGTTCATAAAAGATGCTTTTGCATATATAAACAAAGAAGGAATATGCTTCCAAACGTGCCTGCCTTTCAAAATCAGCTAACAAATCCAGAACACATGCTGGAGACTGGAGTGCCTTCAGACTAATCTTTGTGAGAAAAAAAGAGTTAAGGCCTCCTCATTAGCTTTTAGTGCAAAACTGCACCCACAATCATTCTATGGACAGAAAGAGCGGAGTCTTCAAATTCAATGTGTAGTCAGAGAACTGAATCCAGGAAAAAGAGAGAGTACACAGCTGACTTCCGAAGCCCAGCCATGTGACAAACCCAGAGCCCTCTCCAGAGCCACAGAGATACCAGCAAGCCAGGTGAGGAAGGCTGCTCATGCTTGAAAAAGGAACTTTCCACCTCAGTATCTAGGTGCCCTGAGAGCTGTCTAAAAAGGAAGGTAAGTGGAGTTGGAGAGCATGTGTGCACGCGTGCTAAGTCGCTTCAGTCGTGTCCGACTCTGCGATCGTAGGGACTGTAGCCTCTCAGGCTCCTCTGTCCACGAGATTCTCTGAGAACGTGCAAGACATGCCAACAACCACACATTGCACATTTCAAGCACGGAGGGAAGAACAGCTGATACCCTTCCAGTGAAGAACGAAGCTACTTGTGGGTGGTTTCGTACAAAGGAAAAGTCAATTGGCAAATTTTATCAGATTGGACAAAGACATAACTGCAGAGAAACTAACACGGAAACTCATCTTGGAAAAGGAATACAAACCCCTACACATGCCAGATACTGTACACGAGGCAAGGCTACAGAGAGCAGTGTGATGTTTGAACAGTGTCTGTCTCCAGACACTCCGTTCATTATCTAAAATGCGAAAGAATTTCACAGAGAGGTAAAATTTAGTTATGGGTCACGAGCCGGAATCAGCTTGCAGAAGATCTGTCGTTGAATAAAATTTATATGGCCCTCCCAATGCTAACTGAAGTAGGAAAAAAAAGAAAAAGAAAAAAAAAAAAAGGAAAGCTTTCACAACCAAAAATCTTGAAAAATTTCCTATATTTTTTGGTTTCGTTTTTCCCAGAACTGAAACCCCACAAAATAACACCACCTCAGTGCACTCGCTCACATCCAGCTCAGTCAGGAAGTGCTGAGGTACATAAACATTTTTTATTTCACTTTTTTTTACAAGAAGGTGACCAACATTTTCTTAGCCTTCCAAAAAGCTTCAGGTTTGGAAGACATTTTGGTTAAATGTCAGCAAAGGAATTCGCTCATCATTCAAACAGCACTTTTTCTTTCCAGCCTTGGAGTAGAAACTGTGCTGTGAATGGAATTACAAAACAGCTCGGAGCCACAGAGGGGAGGCAGTCCTACAGCAGGGAAGCATTCGTACAGGAGAAAACTGGAGTCACAAGGCATGTTTACACACACAGCTCATCAAGGGCTTTCACAGTTATCATCCATAACTTTGAGACATTGGGATCTTTCTTTCCCTCATTTTAAAGATACTGACATAAATCAAAAAAGTTATAGGATTTACCAGATGTTTCTTCAGTTATTCATAATTACTAGTAGAGAAGAAAATCTGAACCCAGATCTTTAAAGTCTAAAACCATAATCTGAAAGGACAGTCACTGAAGCCCAAAAGCCAGCATCACAAGTGATGGGAAAACACTAGCAGTAAGGTCAGCAAGGTCAGAAACAAGAAGAGAATGTGCCCCATCGTTACTATTACTTAACACGGAGCTGGAGGTACAGTCTAGGCAAGAAGCCAGAGAAAAACTTCATGGCAAAAATTTCAGAAAGGAGGTAGAATCATTACTGTTTGAAAATAACAGAATTATATTACTGGAAAATGTAAGAAAATCAACTGAAAAAACTACCAAAACTGATAAGCAAATTCACGGTGGTGGCAGAGTACAGTATTAATATACAATGTTAACACTGCTTATGTAAAAACAACAGTTAAAAAGCTGTAGAAGAAAGGACCCTGATTACAACAACATGACAACAAAAAGATAGCACGTCTAGGACTAAATTTAACAAGAAATGTTCAAGACCTATTAGGAGGACTCAACTGAAGCGACTTAGAACGTATGCATGCGATCAGGGCAGGTAGGTGCTCAGTGGTAAAGAATCCCCCTGCAATTCAGGAGACATGGGTTCAATCCCTGGGTTGGGAAGATCCCCTAGAGAGGAAATAGCAACCCACTCCAGTATTCTTGCCTGGGAAATCCCATGGACAGAGGAGCCTGGCAGGCTATAGTCTTTGGGGTCACAAAATAGGACACAACTTACCAACTAAAAAACAACAACGAGCACAAAAGGAGACCTAAACAAACATACCAAGTTTTTGGATAGCGTGATTCTACATCCTAAATAAAAGTCTATTTTCTATAATTAGTGCATTTATTGGGATTGTGTCAATCCCAATAAAAATCCCAATAAAAATAACATTTTTTTTTTGAGGAGACAAGTTGATACTAAAGTTAATATTGAAAAATAAATCAGCAACAATAGCTTTAAAAGCTATGAAAAAAGAAGACTGGGGGAGAATGAGCACAGTCAGGTGTTAAACATATTCTATAGCCTCAGCAGTTAAGACAGTGTGTGATGGGAGCACAAGAAGAAAAAAATAATAATTCCATAGGCGACAGAAAGATAAGATAGAGTCAGCTTAAAATGTAGCATTTCCAAACAAGGAAGGAGGAGAAATTGATCAATCAGCAATATTAGAATAACTAGGTAGCTCTATGGAAAAAAATTAAGTTGGACATTTTCTGTACACTGTATTATACCATCTCTCAAGCTACGATACATTCCAATGAAATAAAATATTTGAGATACAAATTGAGACTCATAGAAACTCCAAAAGAGAACCTGAGGCACTCCCTTTAAGGTTCTGAAGTGAGGAAGTTCTATTACATAAAATATAGCAGCCATACAAAGCAAGATCAATACACATGATTACATTTTGTTTCAAAGACTACATGGGGAAAACCAAAAGGAAAATCAAAGCATATATAACTAATTGGAACAAAATATCTGTTACTCACAAACATCCCAGGCTTATCTCCCTGTTCCATAAAGTGCTTTTCAAGTTAATAAAACATTATCAATGGAGGGTCAATAGCAAAAAGATTGTGAATATATACACAGAATAAACAGACTGTTGCTGAAGCTGAAATTCCAATTCTTTGGCCACCTGGACATGAATGTGAATAAACTCCGGGATAGTGGAGGACAGAGGAGCCTGACGTCCATGGGGTCGCAAAAGTCAGACATGATTTAGCCATTGAATAACAACTATATATATATCTTCCCTCCCTCTTGAGCCTCTGTCCCACCACCCCCCACTCCCAACCCAGGTTATCACAGAATACTGGCTGGCTGGTTAGGCTTCCTGTGTTACACAGCAGCTTTCCATTAGCCATCTATTTTACACATGGTGGGTGTATACATGTCAGTGCCACTCACACCACGCCAGAGGCTGTGGTACTGGGAATCAGGAGACAGGAACCCAACATGTGTAAAGAGATGTAAAAGAAGCACAGACATTCAACCACGCCAATCTCATGGTTGTGTAAGCTCCCCTGCTTCCACGCCAGTGTTTCTCTATCCTCTCTGACAATTACTGCTGCAACATTTGGCAACCAGTAGCATCAAATAGGCGCTATATCTGCAAAAATATCTTAAGTTTTGAATTTCAAAAAAAGAAAAATAGAACTTTCTTCCTGCCTATGCTAAATATTCATCTAGTTAATTCACTTGTTTTATAAGGGAGATTAATTTAAAGAAAACAAACAAACAAATGTGTTTTTCTAAGTGGAAGCTTATATCCTATTTTTTTAAAAATTTTGTTTGAAATCACAGTGACTCATGTCATATGGATACAGGTTAAATTACACTGGGATCTGTATTATTCTATCAGAAGTGAGCAGGTTAAACTAGTGGCAAATTTGTGCCCTTAAAAAAAATGGGAAAGTGCTATTGTGCCATACATGGAACTCTGCTCAATGTTATGTGGCAGCCTGGATGGGAGGGGAGTCTGGGGGAGAATAGATACATATATATGTATGGATGAGTCCTGTCGCTGTTCCCTTGAAACTATTACATGCTTTTTGTTAATCAGCTATACTTCAATACAAACTAAAAAGTTTAAAAAAATGGAAAGTGGATGATGCCAGTCTTTATAAATTTTTAAAAATAACATTTTCCTACATTTCATCCCTAAAGAGGGAAACTATTACCTTTCCTCACTGATTTAAAGAATTTTTTTTAAAGCTTACGAAATACTTCCAACCATAGACTATTAAAGAAGTTAACAGCAGGTACAGCATGTACACCAACCAATTCGAAGACATGTTGGCTGGAGAGACCAGAACACAGATGCCCACCACTGAATATTTAACACGTGTTGTAGAAGAAGCTTTGCTCCCAATTTCACATGCTTTCTCCCCAATTTAGTCCCTGACCATCACAAGGTCTTTGCTAATATACCTGAACCTACAGAACCTATATTATTTTTGTGTACCGTTCAGCTATATCTTTCTGTATTTCTTTAATGCACACAGAAAACCAACCATATTCCAGATTATGTTGGGAGCTGGAGGTGAATGAGACAGCCTCTATATTGTAGGGAAGTCAGAATCTAAGGAGGGCAGCAATGTAGTTCTGAGATCTGATTTCTAAGATCTGGTGACAACAGTAAGACAAAGGTGAACTAACTGATAGATGGCTGTGGTTCGAGGCCACATGCATGAAGGACCCTGAAGACAGCGGAGCTTCCTTAAGATCATCTCTGCACCTTTCAACCACTAGTCTCCCGGCCCCCCGCACCACTAAGGCACTGCTGTCCGAGAGCATCACATGAGATGAGCACAACCAGACGACAGCACCCATGCAAACCTCAGAAGCAATTTCAAATTGTCTAGCAGGCATGCTGAAAAAGGAAAAGGGGAAAGAAAACATAGTTTTAGTAAAATATTTCCTTCAACTCAATTCAGCCAAAATATTATCATTTCCACATGGAAACAACATAAAAATTATCCAGGAGAGAATGCCCATGTTTCCTCCCTCCCTCACCCATGCTAACACATATCACTTTGGACTGGTCACATCTCAAGAGCTGTCACCTCACGTGGCCAGTAGCTAGCACACGAACAGCACAGTTCCAAGAGACTGTGTAGAATGCAAACGTGAGCTACTCATTAAATCTCATAGTGACAGAGTGAATTCTGAGGAATCTTCAAAAGTACAGAAATGTCCACAGTTTGCTACAGACTTCCTGTGAAAGCAGAGATTCCCAGAGCTGCCCTGCAGTGGAACGGGTGAAGATAAGTTAGGGCTGGCTTGGTTACCATATATTCTGCTTCCTGTTCTTAATCTTTGGCTCAGTCAGTCAGTTCAGTAGCTCAGTCGTGACCAACTCTTTTGGACTCCATGTACTGCAGCACGCCAGGCTTCCCTGTCTGTCACCAACTCCCGGAGCCTGCTCAAACTCATGTCCATCGAGTCGGTGATGCCATCCAACCATCTCATCCTCTGTTGTCCCCTTCTCCTCCTGCCTTCAGTCTTTCCCAGCATCAGGGTCTTTTCCAATGAGTCAGTTCTTCACATCAGGTGGCCAAAGTATTGGAACTTCAGCATCAGCTCTTCCAATGAATATTCAGGACTGATTTCCTTTAGAATTGACTGGTTGGATCTCCTTGCTGTCCAAGGGACTCTCAAGAGTCTTCTCCAACATCACAGTTCAAAAGCATCAAGTCTTCAGTGCTCAGCTTTCTTTACAGTCCAACTCTTACATCCATACATGACCACTGGGAAAAAAATCTCTGGCTCAGTGGAAAGGATTCATGACTTTGGCCACAAAGATCAGATTTCTTCTTCCCAGTCTCTCTTGCTCTTGGTACTGGCCTGAGAAGGAGCTGTTTGCTGAGGTTGCTGACTCAACCCACTTCAGCACACTGTTTTTCCCTTAAAGATGCCTTCCCTTAAAGGCCCACGTTGCTCATGGGCCTCTGGGAGAAGACTGGACAAACTTATAAAGACTTAAACTAAATCCCTCAGTACTTGGTAAGTAAAGAATACCAGTGTAAAGACTCAGCAGTGCTCCTCTAGATGAGATCCACAAAACTCTTCAAGGGCCCTTTCAGGCCTAATTTGCCTATTGTTGCTGTTGTTCAGTAGCTAAGTCATGTCTGACTCTTTTGTGACCCCATGGGCTGTAGCCCATCAGGCTTGTCTATCCAGGGGATTTCCCAGGCAAGAATACTGGAATGGGTAGCCATTTCCTTCTCCAGGAGACCTTTCCCGATCCAGGGATCCAACCCATGTCTTCTGCATTGGCAGGCAGATTCTTTACTGCTGAGCCACCAGGGAAGCCTGAACTTGCCAGTAAGTCCTGGTATTTAAGGATCCTCTGGTTCTTAGCAGGCAGAATTTGACCCACCCCACTGTTAGGTTCTGACTGTCTCTTCTCCCTCCAGCTCTCTCCTTTTTAATCCAATCACCTTTCCAATCACCTTCCTTTTCTCCACATCACTATGAAGTTTTCTCAGATCTTTCTTCTCCAGATTTTCTTTCCTATTACTCATTGTTTCCTTTATCTTTCTGTCTCTGACACTGTTATTTCTTATACCTGGCATGCAATCATATTTATACTTAATATCATTGTCCTGGATGGTTCTTTCTCAAAATCAGATTCTCTAAGTCTTCAGTGATATATTTATTTGATACATAGTCAAATATTACGATATCCCTTCCTTGCCAGGACAGAAATTTATAAATTGTCCCAAGTGGTCACTGGTTAAAATCAAGAGGTGAACCCAGTGCTTTTTGACCCTGGCTGATTCTCTCTACAAAGGCAGGAAGGACTTGCAGAGGCCAGTCGAATCATGCTAAGCCAGTGAGACAAGACAAAATGTGTCTGAAGTGGCTTCTTTGGTTTAACATCCTGATCCTGCTTCCTCCCAGCCTTCCTCCAATCGATCAGAGAGTGGTGCCTCACTGCTGGAAGGAGAAGGCATGGATAGGGCACAGTGTCCAAGTTTAGAATTTCTGCCTCTGCAATGCAACTTAGGAACAGCAGTAGGTATAACATCTCTGGTCTCACCCCAGTCCCAGACCTCTGTCAGTTTCTTAACATCTGTGTTCACCAAGTCACATCATGATCCTAGAGTTTCCTTCAGAAATATGATAAATTCCAGCCCAATCACATCACTGCTTTCAAGTCAGACAAAAACCTTTTGGGACTGCAGATTCACAGTAAGAACAAAGCTATACAGGCCGGGACACCCTGACACAGAGGAAGATGGCAGGAAGAAGCAGTTCTCTGAAGTCACAGACCAAGGAGGGGACCTCGTCATTGCCAAATAGAATTCATCTCTTGGAAAAACACAGCTTCAGATTTAAATCAAATGAAAAAAAGAAATGATCTAGAAAGACTCCTTTCCTAAAATCGCTGTGCAGCTTATTATACAATTTATGCCATTTCCGTTCCTATATCACGTTCTTCACTTCTCCTAATAACACATGTATCAATTTTCTCTTTAAAGAATACAAGCATGAATCACAGTGGCTTTTGTTGGATTAATTGCTTTGTCTTCTTTTTTCCCAGAAGTTTCGATACCAATCCTCAGTTTCTAGTCTGGCTAGCTGAGTGGAATGAGGTAGTCCTCAAGCAGGGGATCCAAGTCCAGGGATGTCCTCTACACCAAGTCTCCCAAATGAAGAGGACCCTGCAGTGGGCATGAGGGTACTCTGCATCTGATCACTAAGTCTACCCCAAAGAGGAGCCCCAGTTAAGCCCTGAACTCACACAACCCCAAGCAGACCAGAAACCCCAGAGCTATATCCAAATGGTATTCCGGTCCTAGTGGACCCCTGAAATAATGAACAGGTATAACAGAAAAAGGCAAATGGAGAAGGCAGTGGTAGAGAGTGAGATGGTTAGATAGCATCACCGACTCAATGGACATGAACTTGAGCAAACTCTGGGAGATACTGGAGGACAGGGAAACCTGGCATGCTGCAGTCCATGGGGTCACAAGAGTTGGACACAACTTAGCAACTGAACAACCACAACCACAGAATAAGAAAATTAATTGCCATTTCATCTCACAAATGTCTTAGCAGGAAGGTGACAGGTATGAACTACAAGCCCCTCTGATTTGCTTCGTGCCTGGGGAGGGGCTGAGTACACACAGCAGGCCTGGGATGAAGTTTTGTAGCTAACGCAAGAAAGAACTAGATTACACAAACAAGAAAGAGCTAGACTGTGTGGAAAGAACCTGGAGACTTTGGGGCCACTTGGGAGTTAGGCGGTGAGCAGGAAAAGATGGAAGGGGGAGGCATGAGTCTGGGAGATGCTGTGCTGCCAGGGACCTGCTGGGCCAGAGAAGGCAGAGGTGAGTTCCACTGGCAGTGGCTCAGAAGAGCTTAGAAACAAGGAAAGCAGTGCTCTGTAAGAAGTGGGGTGAACCACCCTAATGTAAGGCCTTCCTGTGCTCTGGTATGCTCAGTCACTCAATCGTGTTCAACTACTTGCAACCCCATGGACTGTAGCCTGCCAGGCTCCTCTGTCCATGGAGATTGTCCAGGCAACAGTACT